>NW_019294484.1:0-24596 GCF_000500325.1 Leptinotarsa decemlineata | reverse complement strand
AATTTCACTAGTTCGGACTTCCATTGTCTACTATATAAAATGATTTGAAATCCCTGAAACAAGTAAAAAAGAATAATTAAAAAAGAATAGCTGAAAATAACAATTATATATTATTGTTGCTTAATATAATTGTTATTTTCAACTATTCTTTTTAAATTATTCTTTTTTACTTGTTTCAGGGATTTCAAATCATTTTATATAGTAGACAATGGAAGTCCGAACTAGTGGAAAGGTTTTTTGATTGATTCAATTTCAATTGTTTGAGTAAATGAAAATTTCCAACATCTGTGGACGGTTATTCTTTCAAACTGCCACGTAATGAGATGAATATGCGCTCATTTTCACACAAATTCTCGTGACACGTTACATTGCAAATCATACGGGGTTTTGGAAGAAAGGATGCTTCAAAAATCCGTATTTTTCACTGCGGTAAAAGTGACCAAAGTGACGTTTCAGCATGTTATATTTTTGCGAAAATCTCAATGTGACTTTTCATGATAGAAATGACCGCTCAATCATAAAATATGCCAACTTCGTTTATATTATTTTGACTGGACGTGTAGGACTTCAGAATTAGCCAGCTCGCAGTCCTGATATGAATATCCTCGATTTTTATTCTCCGGGTATTTTTGAACGTGTCAGATAATCAATAATAGATAGATTGCAGTCGTGTATTTTATCGGATATTTCGTTCATTCATTTTAGGTTCGAAATAGTTCATCATTTACTTTTGGTCTTCACCCTACCATCAACTATATACAACTCTACGCCAACCATGCCACTTTAGTGGTGACAGTGTGATAGTGAAAACGTGTCTCGTGAATTTCAGATTCACTCGCCTCCAAAACTTCAGGGCCCCTTTTGGTTTGATTATGATTTGAACTGCTGCCTTTGAATTTCACTCAAAGTTGTACGTAACCTCATAACATTGAATTTCAAATTGGTTCGATGATTTTCTTTGCAATTGTACCTATGCTGTTTCACATTAGGCGATTGATATTATATTTTCCGTAATCTACAAATGAAATCATTTGAAAAGAGAACCAACATCGACCTATTGCAGCTGATGGAAATAGGAAATGAGGTCCTTTTGGCTTTGGAAAATGATTGATTATATTTTATGACATCCAAACGAATCCATTGATGTCAAAATCATTGAAATCGAACGACCGGAAGTGACCTTTTTTGACGGATTCCAAACCTTCCCACCATTAGGAATCCAAATATATCAAATGTTTTAGTATACGATGATTTTCCCATTGCCGGATGTGTTTATTTTTGCATGAAACGTTAAGATATGTCAAAGTTGGACAATGAAATATTCATTTTTTCTCAACATCTCTACGACTTTACATATGCTTCTGATACGTATTTTGAAATTATTTCATCACACCTTATGCCTATTTGACATGTCGCCATGTCGTTTCTTTCTCAATTTCAACATTGATACCCCTTTCATGTGCATTACATCATAATATGTCTGCAAAGACGTGAACTAGTGCCCTATTGGCATCGTCTTCGTTTTTTTTCTCTGTTGATGAATTCTATACCCCTTCTCTTTTCATTTGATGTGCTGCATGTTGAGACTCAACCGTCATCAACGGAATTATGGCTTAATGCCCTGTTGGCATCGTCTTTGCTTTTTCTTCGTCAACGAATCCTGCATAAATTTACTTTCCATTTGGCGTGTTGTGCGTGACGATCTGATCATTATTAGTGAAAATACAACTTAGTGCCCCTATGACATGTTGCGACCATTTGTCGATGAAATCTGCATTCTTTGACCTTTCATTTGATTTGCTGCACGTTGAGATTCAACTATCATCAACGAAGATGTGACTTAGTGCCTTCCTGGCATGTTACGTCATCTTCGTTTTTCCTTTGTCGATACATTCTCCATTGATTTCTCTTTCAGTTGATGTGCTATACGTCACGATCTGATCAATATTAGCGAATATAATTTGTAGTGCCCTTCTGACAGTTGTGCCAATTTTTTTCCGATAACTCATTCATTTCCACAAACCGTCACACATTTTCTACCACGCCACCACGCTGACTACGTCACTTTCAAAGTTTTAATTTTTTATTACTATCATTATTATTCGACCCACATTCTCTGGTTTAGTTTCATCTGACACAATCAATCGACCGATATTTGATTCCTCCATTCTGATTGTCTGACCGGCACCACTCTGTATCAGGAGTTAGGCTGGATGTTCCACAAGGCTCCGTCGAGGAGTCAGAAAATTATCAAAATGAATCTTTATATGACAAAGTTCGAACTTTACTCATTTCCTGATGATGCTTACTTGGTTAGTGGAATGCGTTAAATGATTAATGAGTGTCAAATTTTAACATGAAAAACGGTTATGACAATAACGATGAAACAATAACAAATAGACGCACGCAAAACTATCGGAAACGCACGCAAAACGATAGAAAACGCACGCAAACGATCGAAAACGTATGGAAAACGGTCGAAAACGCACGAAAAATGGTCAAAACGCACGCTTAACGGTCGCATGCAATACGGTGGGAAAGCTTGTAAAACGGTTGAATACTTCGCTTTCCCCATTTTCGGATGTTCACTCCACAATACGTAACTCCTCGACAACTTTGGTGCCATCTCCTCCTCCACCTGATGATGCTTACTTGGTTGACAAAGATACGAGTGTTTTTGACATGTTGGAACGCTAGACTTTGGTTAAACTGGCATGTTTTTTTTTTTTCAAATGATGTATTTTAAAATGCCTTGTATACACATTGATATCATATTTTAAACCGACACCCTGTACATTTCGACGTCATGTTTGTTCTCAATGATGTATTTTGAGATACCTTGTACACATTGAGGGATCGCACGTTGATAACTTACAGCCTCGTAGAACTGTAATGTTTTTTTTTTCTCGAATGAATGTATTTCTCGAAAATGTATTTTGAGACATCTCGTACACATTGAGGGATCGCAAGTTGAACTGTTGGGTAGTCATATTTTTTCTTAAATCTGATTCATTATTATCAATATATCACTTTCGCGCTAATGCGGTCAAGTATATAAAATGAGTCAATTTCGGTCTCGACAAAACTTACGCTGAGAATACGCATCATTCGCAGTTACTTTCAATATCTTACGTTGGTGTAGAGGCTAAGGACAATATCACCACGCGGACGTCCTGGGTTCAAATCTCATAACTATTAACTTTTTTCAATAAGAATCACGTGACTGGAATGATACAAGGGGACCGAGGGGTGAGGCGTAGTCTCAAGAGGGCCTGAGCGGTGATATGGAGTACTAAGTGGGACGAGGGCAAGGGGGCTCACACTCTTTGAACCTCTCCGATATTCATTCCATCCTGCGTCGATGACGTTATACGTTTCCCCCACTCCCGGAAGTCTCTTTGTCCATCTACTGATTTGAATCTTCCTCTGTATGTTGACTGAATGACAGTAAAAGTGGAAATGTGGAGGTGGTCTGAAGTGGGCTTTGAAGGCTAAGGCTCAGTTTATCTTTACTCTTTCCGTGTGAAATGGGACCAAGGTCCCAAAAGGACCATAATGAAGCGCCATAAGAAAATACATGAGATTTTGGGCTGGAAGTCTCCCAGATATATTACTGCCAAACGATGACTGACCACCTGAATCATTCGTCCGTAAGGTCTTGCATCATATTCGTTATTACCCATCTCTTGAAGTGCGCTTCCACATTTTTTCTCTTTCTTCAGCTTCATTGGTTCGATCCTGGCGGGTGCTTTTCCTGAATTGGCATCGCTGCTTGAGGCACAATCCTCTTCCTCCTTTGTTGCTCAGTTCGGTCATCTTCTGCTATCAAGTCTATCGAATATTCATGAACCTGCCTAATTTGTCAATGGGTTCTTTTTTAGATGGGGAAGATATCTCCTCAGAATCTTCTTAGAGTAATTTCATTTCCTTTCCACTTTGTATCTACGTCACAACTTATTCACTCTGCGTCCATTTATTACTTTATTACTTTTATTAAGCACTTTGTATTGTTTAGTAATACACCTTGAAGGGAAAAATAAATTTATGAATTCGAGTGGATATTCTGTTGATTCCTCAAGTTCCTGGTAACGAGTCTGCTCCGACGCCAGAACCAATCACATCAGATTGGTCTCTTATCTGTTCATTGAGATCAATCATTGCCTCCCATATCCGCTGTTTTTCTATAAGTTTTCTATTTAGTTCGTAAGTTCGATAATTTTATCTTCGACGTTGATTTCGGTGGCTTTGCTTTCTGAATTGACAAATGGAGACTTTGATGCTTGCTCTCTCAGTCTTATTAAGTAGTTGTTGAGAGTTCATTCAGGATTTGACTTGGTGTTCCTGAAGGAATGCTGTTAAAAAGTCGAATTCTGCTCAGGTGAAAAATGCTTTGTTAAAGAATTCACAAGAATGTTGAAAACATCATTATCATCTTCTTCATCATACTCCACTATAGGCAATTTTCTATTGCTGGATTTTTCCAAATGCAATAACTTGTTATTTTTACCAACTTTATATATTTTCGGATTCTAGATTTATTCGCAATGCTCGAACCCAATTTTGCTATTCCCTTCTTGTATCTGCTTTCTCAATTACATCGCACAGAAAGGATTTGATTCCTGATTGTTCGGTTTGAACAGACAGAATAAAAAAAACCTAATCAATGCAGTTTATTATATGATTTTCACTATAAATCACACGTTAAAAGGTAAGACCTCGTTAGTCCTCAGCTCGCACAAGTTTCCCAATCTCTGAGAGTTGTCTTTCGTAAGGGGGCGACAGCTGATTAACGGAAAAACAGATTTCAAACAGATTTCGATTCCTCAGTTATTATGTTCAATTTCACTTTTTTAAATGCATTTTATGCTACAATACCTATGGTTATCCATATTTTAGTAAAACAAAATTCAGTCTCATAGTATAATTTTCGACTGATAGATGAAAATTTGTTGTAATCACGTGAATATTCTCTACTCTATCGATTGAGTGAGTTCATTAGTTCAAATAGTGCGATCCTAATGGCGTGACTATAACCCAGCAAAATATTATTCATCGAATTCTATTCGACTTCAGATTCATTGTAGATGGTTATTATGCGACTTTTTCTGCACGATGAAATATAAAATTCGAGCAAGTTTCAGATACTGAACTCGACATGAACAGCATTTCTCATGTCGAAACTATACTTGAACTTAATTTTGAAAAAGTTCATTTCAAAATGTCTAGTTATCATTATTTTCAATTTCAGGGTTTTTAAATTGAATTTTTTAATACATGAATGATTTCTGTGTATCAAAATGTTTATATTTCGATTAATTCGCTCAATTTTTCGCAGATTTCTCACCTTCGGATACCTAGCTGCCTTCAATTGGTGGCTACTTCTTTGTCCATCCACCTTATCACATGACTGGCAAATGGGATCGGTGCCTTTGGTTACTTCAATGAATGACTCGAGGAATATAGTAACAAGTTTATTTTTTTGGATGACCTAAATTATATACTCCACTGATCAACTCGCCTCCAAATCGGAGGCAAATTCGACAAAATCGGAGGCCAAATGGAAACCATGTGTATATTCTATTTATTTTCATGTTCACGTCACACATAGTCATGAAACAAATTTTTCACAAGAGGTCAATATTAGTGGAAACCGTGCAATAGGTATATTTTTGGTAGCATCTCAAATATTATCTCTACGACATCAAGGAAGACGAGCTGATCCCGAAAAACGCATCCAGTAGAGTAACGAAAATATCAGGAAAAAAGATTGTGGTAGCTCAAGTTACAATAGCAGTCCCCTGCTGCACACGATGCAAAATGGGGATTTACTCTAGCGTCATTGAGACATATTAGGTTTCAAAGCTTAGATGATAAAAAAAAGTTTCATAATATATAGCTTTTTATCGGTGGGGGAAGCGGCTATAGATTTGCAAATATGCAAAAAAATACTGTTGCATGGATATACTCGAGCTATAAGGACATTTTCAAACTTATAATATTGTATAAGTTTGGAAATGTCCTTATATATTGTGTAAGTTTGAAAATGTCCTTATAGGATGAAACTGCAGTAGCGTTAGTTACAAATAAAAGTGGTGAAAAACATAGAAAGTTCAATTTATCTTTCCTTCATTATGATTTCCTACCACGTAGTAACAACGGCTACATCCATCAATTAATTGATTAATTAATCATCATCTCCATCTTCATCACGAACGAGTCTCTGTGATCAGCTGTGATGGCGTCATGGCAACAGAATTCAGAGTGGGGACGGAGTGAGAGAGCAGGTTATTAACTCACCCTACCTTAATCTGACGCGCTCGAGAATTTCTGATGAACAATTTTTTTTTTGCTAATCTGATCCTTTATCCCTCACAGGCGGCCTTATGTATGGGGCTCATATTTGGTGGAGGTACTTAACCGGGTACAAGGTATCCCCTGTATATTAATCTACCGCGCTTTAGTAAATCCCAAATATTATTTCTCAGTATTGTGTAAGTGGATGCCAGTAATATAGGTTTGCTGGTTTGTGTATCGTCCGAATCCAGAATCATATGTTTTTCAGTATTGTGTATATGAGTGCCACTAATATAGAAAAACTGGTAATTGTGTAATGCATCATATGTTTTCACATATGATGATCACATGCCACAAAATTGTAATATGTTGACTTGAACTACTCCTATAACAAAAAAATATGTCTGTGTAATGGCAGTTTGGCGACTGATTAGAAAGGATTGTCATGATTTGAAAATAATATCTAGAAACTGTGTACAGAATGACCTGAGTATACCATAAAGAATTGAATAAATGAAATCAATACAAGCTTTCATTTAAATACCCTTTGTGAAAAATATTTTATTTTGATGTATGCCTCAGGTTTTTGCAGAAGAAGGTACCGAAAGTGGATTCATCAGACCAGAAAATTCCATTGGCCTTTTATGAAGTTTCTGACAGAACCTTATCATAATTGGTTTTGAAGTTATAGAGTTTGAAGTTCATAGAGTGCGACATTTTCCACATCCCTCATATTAGTTAGTTTAAGCCGATTTCAGAACCTTCCCCACCACTTTCAACCTTGAAATGACCCCTACGTCACACGAAGTAGCGAAGGTGACTTTCATGAGTTGTTATGAGTTTGACCTTCAGCAACCTTGATCTACGTTATACGGCAACGCAGAAAAGGTGACTTTGAGATGATTTCTTGAGTTTAACCTTGAATGACCTTCATTCTTTTCCTATATTTTCGACAAGGTGACTTTGACTTCCAATGATGCAAAACTAGCATCGTAACCAAGGTGACTTTGAACGATTGTTTCGAGTTTGACCTTGAACGACCTTGATCAACGTTACACAACGCAGGCAATGTGACTTTGAGGCAGTGTTTTGAGTTTGACTTTTAATGACCTTCATTAACTTCCCATATTTTCAACAAGGCGACTTCGACTCTGAATGAACTCGAACCAGTTACGGGGCTTTCTTGAAGTTTTGAACCTACACGACACAACGTAGCCAAGGTGACTTTGAGGGAGTGTTTTGTGTCTGATCTTGAATGACCTTCAACTACGTCAAGCGATAGAGACAATATTATTTTGAAGTAGTGTTTTCGGACACCCAGCTCGTGGTGAAGAAGTACCCTCCCCTCTTCTTCAACCACGTTCTATGAATGTTCGGAGGATCACTATTTCACATTAGTTTGAATAACCCAACATACTCGAATAGATGAGTGAAAGTAGTGATGCAAAGTGACAGAGAGTATTATATCAGGAGTATACACAGCAATCCAGGTGAATATATTTTATATTTCTATACCATAATTCCACTATATTCGAAATGGATCATTTGAAATTTAATATCGAAAAGATCAATTCTGCAATAATTCAACAAACTGTGGCTATGGAGCAGAAGCCTTTAATATCTTTGACTATCGATAAAGGTTATAAAATTGAGAAGATGTCGATGCTATCCACGCGATAAGGTAAATCCCTTCAAGTAGTTTTGTAGGACGAGGAAAATAATACTTCTTTCAAATCATGGCTTCCAAAACGTGTCACAGAACATTTTATGGAAGAAATGATTCACGAAGTGAATTCATCCAAAGCCAAATTCATTTTTACATATATGGGTCAAAGTTCTCAGGATTATCCTGGTGCCAAAACCCGCTCACTAGTCAAATTCGATATTTTAGATTGAATATAACTCCAATATCTTTGTAAATAGTAGAAATATGGTATATTAATGTGAAATATGGATTAGCTCCCGTGCTTCAAACATGATCAAATTTCGAGTGAGTGCTTTTTTATGCAACATACTTTTCAAACTAATGAATGCATTTTGTTTTTTTCTCAGAGTACGAACATGTGGATGCAATATTCAGCCGAAGAGTGGCCGGAAGCAGTCAATTTGGATTCTGCAATAAGGAGGTTGGCTTGGGAATTAGCCGACTTGAGTTTTGATGCTCTTCACTCATCAAACTATGATTCAAGAGTATGTTATGATGCTGAAGAGGTACGAAAACTTTTGGAGCTCAGCGAGAAATATGAGCTTGGTGTGGCACTGTGCCATAAATATTAGTATGAAAGCAGGAATTTGGATGAGTTCTGTGAGCTAATAATTGAAGCAGACTTGAAGCATTTCCTTCACAGCATATCCGTCTACCTACCACAGAATATCATATGGAAATATCAATTGGAACTACAGAATCCCAATCCACAACCGGAACAATCTTTAAATAATGGTGTTGTGAATATTTGAAATCTATTGTGTACGTTATAAATAAAATCATGTTTCAATCCATATTTGTCTATATCTAATTGTTTGGTAAATAAAATGCAGGAGATAATTATTGAGTGTTTTATTATTTATCAATATTGAACACTCCATTATGAATTGCATGTCAATCTCATTACAATTCTGTCTGAACACAGCCACTTAGGGCATTATAGGACAAAACAGCCTCGTGTAGGATGAGTGCATATACTTCGGTGTTTGCTGGAAACTTCACCTTGCGTGTTTCGAATTCCATTTTGATGTCGACAGTAGATGACTTCATAGCATCGGGTTGGTGGGAGCAGTCTTCCACCAACCACTATTTATAGTGGATTGTTGAGGAAGCTACCAATATCCATCATCGGCTCACTCATAGCTTTATCGTAGTAGCTGCGTTGGAAGTTTTCATATGCATAGTAGGCTGACGAGTGTAACTTCTTGTCAAAATCCAGATTTCAACGCTCATATGGGTATACTTCAGAGTTTAGAGATAGTCGAATATTATTAATATTCGCATGTATGAATTTCGTCACATCTTTTGATATATTTTCAGATTGGTCGGTGCTTTTGAAAGCCGATGATGATATATCGAGGTCTTTCAAGGCTGTTGGTTGTCTTCACGGCCCAAATATCTGAAGATGTATCACGAAGTGTGGGTAATTCATAGTGGTCCCATATACGATAAGCCACCTTTACTTTTGAATTATTCGCATTTTTATTGATGCGGTTCAATAGCTTCAATTTCTGACGATCTTCCGGCACAATGTATCTGATTCTCCATTTTATTTTGTTGATTTCCAAATGAGCATCGACTTCTCCAATAAAGGAATTTTTGAATGAGCGTGCAATGATCAAAATGAGCTCTTGCCTACCATTCAATACTCCTCTGTTGTAATCTTCAGCAAAACCCATGAGATACTCCAAGAGTAATTTACCGCTGAATACATCGCTGACGGAATCCAATATATCTTGTTTATTCACATCAAGACCCGATCCTATTGATAGTAGGGAATTTGCATGTGTTTGTCCAAATGATATCATCGTTTTCATTGTGGTAGTTATGCCGGGTTTTCGAACAACGGCCACTTGCTCTCCACCCATTTCATAGCGAATTTCGTCGAAGAGGAAGGCGAGGGCGTTATTGGATAGGTAACTGCTCCGTGGCATCAGATGGTGTGAACTTCCCCTCGATATGAATGTAACTGTCTGCAATATCGAGTATAAGGTCTTGAAAATTGATTGGAATTCGGATTTCATCTGAATTTTTGTAATATGGTGATCCATACGGTTTATATGTATGCTCGTGAAGGCTGATTGGGGAATGATCAAACATGGGCTCCTCGAATACCTCCAGCTTATTACTCGTGGTGATGGTCGCCATGTTATTACTATTTTTTATATCGCACCTTCAAGCCGATAGATTTTGGAAAGTTCAAACTACTAGCGCTCAGCCTATATCTTGACCGTTGGACGGGCATACGTGGAATGAATCGACTTTAAGATTTTCTCTTCTTTAAATGCACATGATTATAGTCTCCACCAAATGCATTACGCTGATTCAACTGCTGCCGCTGCTGTAATCGCTGGCTATCGAAGCACAACCCCATTTTTTAGAAACAATTATGGTGAAATCAATAGCTTTATCAATTATTATCATCTGATCAGCGTTAGAAAATGATAAACACTGAGTTAAAATTTTGTCAACACCTGCTTTATACTGATTTTTTCACAGATGATTATCGCTCACCATCGTTTTTGGTCAATTGTTTGAATACTTATCGAGGGTTGTTTTTTCAAATCAGATTGCATCGATTTGATATCCTTTTCCATATGCTCACAATTTCTCACAGTTTCTACTAACTTCAGTCCAAGCGCAATGAGATCTTTTCTAACAGATGAGGAATGTGTTTCTACTCTATCTAATCTCAAATTAATTTTATCAATGTCAGAATCTATTTCTCCTCTAATCTTTGAGATGTAAAAACCAACATAATCACGATTAACACAATCCGTACTCTCTTCAGGTTGTGCTATATTTTTCAAACGTTTATTTTCCATATCGAAGTTTCCATCGGAAGTCAATTTGAAACCAACTCCAGGTTGTCCTCGCAAAACAGTATTTGAAACTGCCTTACTTCTGCGACCAAACTTATCGATGCTTCCACCACTCATTTTTGTGATACACTTATGACGGTCGTCGATGTTATGAATCAACATATGAGAAATGATGATCGTTATAGCCTAATCAATTCCAATTTAACTATTATTTTTTCACCATTGAAATTGATTAGATTACCATTATCATCCAATATGCGTAAAGTGATATTGTCGAGGTACTCATGACAGCCAGGCTGGATTGGCATATACATAATATTTTGCGGTTCCTTGGTGAGTTTGTAACCGGGCTCTACATCAATTTCAAATTCAAAGATGCTATGGATTTCATCACCATTTGAATATGCTCCAGCTGTGACATTACAATCCATACGAATAATTCTTACCGTATTGATATTTACGGGCAATGTTGATTCATAAGTTTCATCGATGCCAAACACATACCAAACACATGACTGATAAATTTTCACTGATTCATGTCTTTTTATTGTTGACAGCAGAAATTGTGGAGTAATCGTCGTTTTTTAGGTGGCCTGTTCAGATGATCCATCCCATTATGTGTGACTACATTCACATCATTCACTTTACAATAACAACAGAAAATTTTTCTTTGAGGTGGCCCATCATTCACTTCGGAATTATTGCTGTTGCAGCTGGAATTATTCTGATGGTCTTCGCAGTACTGATACTTTGAAACATCAATAACATTTTGTAGATTTTGTGGTATTTTATCCCATACAGATGCAATTTCATGCGATGCACACCCAATCAACACCTCTTTCGGCATACCAGCGAGTTGTTCTCTACTCATTTCTCGTAAACTGTGTACTCTGGAATATGCGATCAATGAATGACTCATCCTCTTTATCTTTTCCTGTCCTGCGCTGGTGTTATCTCCATGTCTTGCTTTGTAGAAATTCCAAACACAAATGACCACACCATAGTGTGTTGAATTGTTGTTTACGCTCATATGTGATAATATTGATAGGATTTGAACCCCTATAAAAATAGTGAATCCATTTTTTTGGAGGGGGGAAATCACCGAAACTATTAAAATATTTCACTGAAATGTCACTTTTTCTGTATGCTACCCAATGTGTTCCTTGACCATGTCGACTATCCAATGTAACTGTCTATCCAAATTCACTATGGCAGATTCACATCGGATTGGTCCCGATTTTGGCAAATCGTCACGCATATATACCCCCCGAAAATATGGAATCATCATTTTCTTCACATGATAGTTGAGGTCGATGTTGGAGAGAGCTCTTTGAGGTAGCAAATCTATGAGTTTTTTGAAATTTGAGGTTTCAAATAGACTCCTAATCCTTTACGGTAAGGCTTCAAGTAGATACCGCTTTCTCGTTTACCTAGAGCGATTGTCTCCATGTTTTTATTATGTCGATTTGCCTCACTCAACTGCCTTCTACTCGCTTTCGCTGCTTGTACTGCTTTTGTTATGCCAGCTGTAGCACCCGCTAAACTACCTAGCGCCGATAAACCAGCAAAAATTGGCATGAGTGGTAGTATTCCACCAATTTTAGGAATTGGTATGATTCGCGGTGTGCGAATTTTTTTTTTCCCATCCGCTGCCCTCGTAAATTTGCGTGCTGCTTTTAGTGTAACTTCAGCTGCTCTTTTAGAATTTTTGGCAACAAATCCACTTCCGCCCGCTTTGTGTAGAACTTTCGTATATACACGCACTTTCTCAACGATTCCAGAACCAAAAGCTATCACCTTAGAATCTTTCAATAGTTTTTCTGATTATTTTTTCTTGGTAGGACCCTTATATTTCTGTATTCTTGACTGCTTGGATGGTGACTCGCAACCCATACCAAATCGGCGTTTTGCCTTCATTATATTCGTAATTAGCCAAGCGGTTCCTTTCTCTCCAATAGATGCGTCTTTTGTCTTGAATCGATTCCAAGCACTTTCTGCAAGCTCCTGACCCGTTATGTGTCTAGCTGAAAGATTGTTAGGATTCTGTGAATATGCAATATCGGGTTTTCGACATGCAGAATCCAGTTGATTGTCACCCGGATCACCTCTCGCCAATCTTTTCTGCAATTTGGTGCCAGGGCCGCAATACTGATAGCCAGGTAAGGGTTATTCGAAAGGTAGACTATTGATGAGGGAATTGACCAATCCCCTACCAGATTCATTTGAATGCCGTTCAGGAGATCTGCATCGGCTCATAACCCCCATTTGAATAAAGGAATCGTTTTGGAGAACTGATTGTATAGTCTCCAACTGTCATGCACATACTAAAGCAGAAGTACCAATTTTCCATCGATAATTTCGATGAAGAAGTGGGTGGCGGATCGGAAAGCGGTGTGAAACAACGTCATGGATCCTTACTTTCACTATCCATCCGTGGTCTAATTATCGGACCTTCCAATTGCGGCAAGACAAATGTTATGATTTCTTTACTGACTCACAGTCTAGGATTACGATTTGCAAATGTTTATATTTATTCAAAGTCCCTTTATCCACCCAAATATGAGTATTTACGTGAAGTATCAGCTCCAATTGGAGGATTGGGATTTTACACTTTCGCCAATAATGCAGCTGAAATAGTAGAGCCTTTAGATGCGGAAACCGATTCAATATTCATTTTCGATGATGTGATGTGTGAGAAACAGGATGTTATACGATCATATTTCAGTATGGGTCGTCAAAAAAATATGGATTGCTTCTATCTAGCCCAAACATATTCACGAGTCCCGAAACAATTGATTCGAAATAATGCAAATTTGATTGTGCTATTCAAACAAGATGATATGAATCTCATCATACATTATGGAGGGAAAAAATGATGATGAAATGTATTTGAAAAGAAAGTTATTTGAAGCAACAGATACCGTTCGGAAAAAAATCGATAATATCAAGAATAGATGCTTAGGTAATCAATCAGCACTCAAAAGAATCTATGAGCCAATGATAACACCTTTGAAAGCAATATCTGCCAATACTGAAGAAGCATCTCAGATAAATCAGGTGATGCAGACAACAAAGAGTGTTACACCACACACCGCCAAAAATATAGTTGAAAGTGAGGTAAAACCGAAATTTGAAGAGGCTTTCTCGAAGGATCTTCAAGCTTCTCCATCGACAATTTCAGATTTAGAATCATCTAATGTGCTTGATTTTGGCGATGAGGTACGAAAGCACATACAAAAGTTACTATCAGGAAATCCCTCACACGATACCGTCTCTGAAGTACACATGAACACTGAAACGGGAAATTTACAAATTGGTGTAGCTGATGTGTTCATCGATGAGAAAATTGTGTTCAAAAAAAATTGTAAAACTATTGCCACTTATCAGGGTACCCCAAAATTATATAAATTATTATTCACGAAAGTACCATCGGGAAATATCTCCTCTTCCGATATGACCGCAGTAGATGTATACAGCCGAATTTCGGCCTCCCCCCACCACTATGACGTATTAATTGCTTTTTTTTGGTGTTTAGTAACATCAAGTTGAAGTGTCTGGTGCATGGACCATTCAGAATTTTTCGAGATTTTGTGTGTGACGTAATGACGTAATCACATTTGGTTGGGGCGTGTGTTAGAATGCATGGTATAGGGTTTTTCATGTGTGTGTCTGCATATGTCAAAGATCCTCCAAGTAATGAATGATCCATCGGTGTGAGTCCACCAAGCGGTGTGACGTCACAGCAGGCAAGGTAAAGGATTTATCATGTGCATATCTGTATACAAACATACGTCTGCATACTTCAAAGATCCTCCAAGTGATGAATGTTCCATCGGTGTGAGCCCACCAAGTTAGTGGTGTGACAGCTGCAACCGTTCAGCGGTAGGAACGCGAAATGTGCACTCCACGGCGTATGGCTGAGTAATGCGTATTTATCGATGTGTCCCTACCTCTCTCGATGCAGAGATGCTGTGACGTAATCGTTCTACCCTCGCTGTCGATGTTGTCGCGCAAGCGGTGGGTACTATGTCGACATATGTCCTGTACGAGAGCGCAACGCTGCCTGTTCATATCGGCATCTGTTAATGTGTCCAGCTTTGAGATTGGGTTGGCGCATGTCAGGCATTTCTAGTGAGTAACAACTAGCAATACGCTTTTAAATGTAACATGGATTCATGGTGGGGGTGACTCGTTGTTTAACATAATAGAAATGCCTGGCACACTTTGAAATCAGTAGACAAATATATCTGCAGCAGTTAGCAATAGATAGTGTTACTCAGTTTGTAATGGAAAAAAAAGACGGTGAGTGTATTTTTCTGTTGGAAATATTCATATTTCCATACATTTCATCATGTGCATTTCAAAAGTAGACTGACATAAAATCAATAATTTGATTGTACAGAAGGATGAAATACTAGAGGAAAAGGTCTTATCGTCATTGCCAATTGATGAAGTGTACATAATTAAAAATATGTCATCTCATTCTACAAGGTTTGGAAAATCAATTTTACTAACCTTGGAAGATGTAAGCAATCATAAATAATTTAAAACATGGCTACCAAAACGTATTTCGTTGCAATTCAGTGATGATGATATAACTTGTATCAACTCATCAGATGAGCTCTGACCTAAATAGACCATACGATGGTCTATTTACGTCAGAGCTCATTTTTTTGTGGAGGAAAAAAATCAGTTTTTTTATCGACCTTTAAATACAATTTTTTGTTTTTTCTTCAGTGTTGTTGGGTTTTGTATGTGTGAGTATAGATCTCAGTGTATTTTTTGTTTTGAAAGTAGTTCTAACATCATATCTATTTCCAATTCGTCTTATTTTTTCAGATAGTTTTGGAATGTAAGGTATAACGTTAGTTGTAAAAGGTGTCGGTGGATGTTGAGTCGGTAATTGTTCAGTTGGATGTTGTTGAATTTGAGAAGCTGTTTGTATGTTCGTTTGGTTTTTAATTGACTCTTTATTTTCTATTGAATTCATCGTTGAATTTATGAAAGAATCTGGATAAGCGTTATCTTTCAAAACATATTCAATTAATGATATTTCTTTATTGAGATTTTCAGTTGAATTGCATATCATTTTAGGTCTTTTGTAAAGGCAATTCATTATACCTTTTTTTACACTCGCATGATGATTTGATGTATAGTGGAGATATCTATTTGTATGTGTTTTCTTCCGATAAACATTTGTATCAAATTGATCTGATGACTTCTTCAACATTACATCAAGTTACTGATAAATAGAAGATTCTCCTTTGTGAAAAATACTTTGATTTTTACGCAGTAACTTATCGGGGTGTCTTCGTGATTCTGAGAACTATAGGAGTGGTGCAAAAGTTTGTGACAAAGATAAAGAAATGGAGTTGTTTCAACTTTGTGAGGCTATGATCGAAATGAACCTGAGAAAATTCCTGTATAATATCCAACCATACTTGCCAGAATGGATTATTCAACTGTTTGAATTGAATGATGAAAATCGGGGGAAATTGAAGATGGTCGTGAAAATGATGACTATGAGGAAGAAGTTATTTCAGATAGTCTGTATGTTAATGTAGATCATGAATAATGTCAAATAAAAAACTTTGTATTAGTTTCATGTTCCATTTATTTAAATCCCAATATATACAATAAATATAAGGTAGAATTGAGAGAGAAGTTATAATTCATGATATAAGTCCACTACAAATGAATGAATAAAAAATAGATTATAAAACATTATATGATAGAGTGGAAAATGAAATAGTATCAATATCTGCTGTGAACTGAACCATCCAATGCATTGTATGTTGAAACTGTATCATGCAAAATTGATGCATATACTTTTGTGTTGTTTGGAAACTTGCTCTTCCTGGTCTCAAACTCAATCTTCATATCAATAGTTGATGATTTCGTTGCATTCGGTTGGTGGGTACAATCGATGATGAATAGTGGATTTTCTCTAAATTGTCCAATGTCCATCAGAGGTTCACTCATATCTTCATCAGAATATATACAGGTTCATCAAGTTTTTTATCGGAATTCAAATTTCAACGCTCATATGGATAAACTTCAGAATTCAAATATACTCGAATACTATTGATATCGGTTGTGAATTTTGTAATATCCTGTGTTCTATCTTCAGATGTGGTAGTACTTGGGAATGCGATGATATCAAAACGAGGAATTTCCAGAGCGTTGGTTGTTTTGATGGCCCATATGTCTGAAGAAGTCTCACGTAATAATGGAAGTTCATAGAGGTCCCACATGCGATAAGCCAACTTGATTTTGTCATTCAGACCACTTCTGTTTATTCTACCCAAAAGTTTGAGCTTGTGTTTATCGTCTGGTAAAATATGTCTTATTTTCGATTTTATCTATTACCAAATCAGCATCAACCTCACCTATATATGAGTTTTTGAATGATCGAGCGACAATCAAAATCAACTCCTGTTTAGCATTCAAGATACTTTTGTTGTAAACTTCAGCAAAACCCATCAAATATTTCAGTGGTAGTTTTCCACTTAAAGAGAAATGAAACTTTCAATGTTTTTACCACTTTTATTTGTGACTAACGTTACTGCAGTTTCGTCCTATAATGACATTTTCAAACTAACAATATTATATAAGTTTGGAAATGTCCTTATATATTGTATAAGATTGAGAATGTCCTTAAAGGACGAAACTGCAGTAGCGTTAGTTACAAATAAAAGTGGTGAAAAACATAAAAGGTTCAATTTATCTTTTCTTCATTATGATTTCCTACCACGTAGTAACGGCTACATCCATGAATTATTTGATTAATTAATCATCATCTCCATCTTCATCACGAACGAGTCTCTGTGATCAGCTGTGATGGCGTCACGGCAACAGAATTCAGAGTGGGGACGGAGTAAGAGAGCAGGTAATTAACTCACCCTACCTTAATCTGACGCGCTCGAGAATTTCAGATGAACAATTTTTTTTGCTAATCTGATCCTTTATCCTTTCTCCATTTTATTTTGTTGATTTCCAAATGAGCATCGACTTCTCCAATAAAGGAATTTTTGAATGAGCGTGCAATGATCAAAATGAGCTCTTGCTTAACATTCAATACTCCTTTGTTGTAATCTTCAGCAAAACCCATAAGATACTTCAAGGGTAATTTACCGCTGAATACATCGCTGACGGAATCCAATATATCTTGTTTATTCACATCAAGACCCCATCCTATTGGTAGTAGGGAATTTGCATGTGTCTGTCCAAATGATATCATCGTTTTCATTGTGGTAGTTATGCCGGGTTTTCGAACAACGGCCACTTGCTCTCCACCCATTTCATAGCGAATTTCGTCGAAGAGGAAGGCGAGGGCGTTATTGGATAGGTAGCACTGCTTCGTGGCATCAGATGGTGTGAACTTCCCCTCGATATAAATGTAACTGTCTGCAATATCGAGTATAAGGTCTTGAAAATTGATTGGAATTCGGATTTCATCTGAATTTTTGTAATATGGTGATCCATACGGTTTATATGTATGCTCGTGAAGGCTGATTGGGGAATGATCAAACATGGGCTTCTCGAATACCTCCAGCTTATTACTCGTGGTGATGGTCGTCATGTTATTACTATTTTTTATATCGCAACTTCAAGCCAATAGATTTTGGAAAGTTCAAACTACTTGACCTACTTGAAAACTTGACCGTTTGGCGGGCATACGTGGAATGAATCGACTTTTAGATTTTCTCTTCTTTAAATGCACGTGATCATAGTCTCCACCAAATGCATTACGCTGATTCAACTGCTGCCGCTGCTGTAATCGCTGGCTATCGAAGCACAACCCCATTTTTTAGAAACAATTATGGTGAAATCAATAGCTTCATCAATTATTATCATCTGATCAGCGTTAGAAAATGATAAATACTGAGTTAAATTTGTCAACACCTGCTTTATACTGATTTTCTCACAGATAATTATCGCTCACCATCGTTTTTGTTCAATTGTTTGAATGCTTATCGAGGGTGTTTTCTCATATCAGATTGCATCGATTTGATATCCATATCATTCAATATGTTCACACTTTTTTACAATTTCCACTAATTCCAGCCCAAGCGTAATAAGATCTTCCCTGACTGCTGCGGAATATATTTTCACTTCATCCAATCTCAAATTGATTATATCCATATCAGAATCTAATTCCCCTCTGATCTTTGAGTTGTAAAAACCAACATATTTCCATCAACACAATCCGTACTCTCTTCAGGCTCGGCTATATTTTTCCAAACGTTTATTTTCCATACCAAAGTTTCCATCGGAAGTTAATTTGAAACCAACTCCAGGTTGTCCTCGCAAAACAGTATTTGAACCTGCCTTACTTCTGCGACCAAACTTATCGATGCTCATTTTTGTGATACACTTATGACGGTTGTCGATGTTGTGAATCAACATATGAGAAATGATGATTATTATAGCCTAATCAGTTCCAATTCAACTATTATTTTTTCACCATTGAAATTGATTAGATTACCATTATCATCCAATATGCGTAAAGTGATATTGTCGAGGTACTTATGACCGCCAGGCTGGATTGGCATATACATAATATTTTGCGGTTCCTTGGTGAGTTTGTAACCGGGCTCTACATCAATATCAAATTCAAAGATGCTATGGATTTCATCACCATTTGAATATGCTCCAGCTGTGACATTACAATCCACACGAATAATTCTCACCTTATTGATATTTACGGGCAATGTTGATTCATGAGTTTCATCGATGCCAAACACATCGGCTTCGAACCCTAAAAGTTCGGCAATAGTGTTTTCATGTTTGAGATGGNTACGAGCAATTTTTATCTATTCGAAAGGTGGAATATTGCTTCATTACGTGGCGGCGCCGTTACGAATCTTTATGATTCAACCAAAGTAGACTGATTTTCTATTTTTACTAATATCCTGAGTGATAACTCTCTATACAGAGAAGGTTTTTTGTTTGTTTGAAGGTGATTGACAATGTTTAGTGATGAATTTCACTAGTTCGGACTTCCATTGTCTACTATATAAAATGATTTGAATTCCCTGAAACGAGTAAAAAATAATAATTGAAAAAGAATAGTTGAAAATAACAATTATATATTATTGTTGCTTAATATAATTGTTATTTTCAACTATTCTTTTTTAATTATTCTTTTTTACTTGTTTCAGGGATTTCAAATCATTTTATATAGTAGACAATGGAAGTCCGAACTAGTGGAAAGGTTTTTTGATTGATTCAATTTCAATTGTTTGAGTAAATGAAAATTTCCAACATCTGTGGACGGTTATTCCTTCAAACTGCCACGTAATGAGGTGAAGATGCGCTCATTTTCACACAAATTCTCGTGACACGTTACATTGCAAATCATACGGGGTTTTGGAAGAAAGGATGCTTCAAAAATCCGTATTTTTCGCTGCGGTTAAAGTGACCAAAGTGACGTTTCAGCATGTTATATTTTTGCGAAAATCTCAATGTGACTTTTCATGATAGAAATGACCGCACAATCATAAAATATGCCAACTTCATTTATATTATTTTGACTGGACGTGTAGGACTTCAGAATTAGCCAGCTCGCAGTCCTGATATGAATATCCTCGATATTCATTTTCCGGGTATTTTTGAACGTGTCAGATAATCAATAATAGATAGATTGAAGTCGTGTATTTTATCGGACATTTCGTTCATTCATTTTAGGTTCAAAATAGTTCATCATTTACTTTTGGTCTTCACCCCACCAGCAACTACACACAACTCTACGCCAACCATGCCACTTTAGTGGTGACAGATTCACTCACCTCCAAAACTTCAGGGCCCCTTTTGGTTTGATTATGATTTGAACTGCTGCCTTTGAATTTCACTCAAAGTTGTACGGAACCCAATAACATTGAATTTCAAATTTGTTTAATGATTTTCTTCGCAATTGTACCTATGCTGTTTCACATTAGTCGCTTGATATTATATTTTCCATAATCTACAAATGAAATCATTTGAAAAGAGAACCAACATCGACCTGTTGCAGCTGATGGAAATAGGAAATGAGGTCCTTTTGGCTTTAGAAAATGATTGATTATATTTTGTGACATCCAAACGAATCCATTGATGTCAAAATCATTGAAATCGAACGACCGGAAGTGACCTTTTTTGACGGATTCCAAACCTTCCCACCATTAGGAATGCAAATATATCAAATGTTTTAGTATACGATGATTTTCCCATTGCCGGATGTGTTTATTTTTGCATGAAACGTTAAGATATGTCAAAGTTGGACAATGAAATATTCATTTTTTCTCAACATCTCTACGACTTTACATATGCTTCTGATACGTATTTTGAAATTATTTCATCACACCTTATGCCTATTTGACATGTCGCCATGTCATTCCTTTCTCAATTTCAACATCAATACCCCTTTCATGTGCATTACATCATAATATGTCTGCAAAGACGTGAACTAGTGCCCTATTGGCATCGTCTTCGTTTTTTTTCTCAGTTAATGAATTCTATACCCCTTCTCTTTTCATTTGATGTGCTGCATGTTGAGACTCAACCGTCATCAACGGAATTATGGCTTAATGCCCTGTTGGCATCGTCTTTGCTTTTTCTTCGTCAACGAATCCTGCATAAATTTACTTTCCATTTGGCGTGTTGTGCGTGACGATCTGATCATTATTAGTGAAAATACAACTTAGTGCCCCTGTGACATGTTGCGACCATTTGTCGATGAAATCTGCATTCTTTGTCCTTTCATTCGATTTGCTGCACGTTGAGATTCAACTATCATCAACGAAGATGTGACTAAGTGCCTTCCTGTTGTTGTGCCAATTTTTTTCCAATAACTCATTCATTTCCACAAATCATCACACATTTTCTACCACGCCACCACGCTGACTACGTCACTTTCAAAGTTTTAATTTTTTATCACTATCATTATTATTCGACCCACATTCTCCAGGTTCCGTTGAGGAGTCAGAAAATTATCAAAGTGAATCTTTATATGACAAAGCTTGGACTTTACTCATTTCCTGATGATGCTTACTTGGTTAGTGGAATGCGTTAAATGATTAATGACTGTCAAATTTGAACACGAAAAACGGTTATGACAATAACGATGAAACAATAACAAATAGACGCACGCAAAACTGTCGAAAACGCACGCAAAACGATAGAAAACGCACGCAAACGAACGAAAACGTATGGAAAACGGTCGAAAACGCACGAAAAATGGTCAAAACGCACGCTAAACGGTCGCATGCAATACGGTGGGAACGCTTGTGAAACGGTTGAATACTTTACTTTTCCCATTTTCGAATGTTTACTCCACAATACATAACTCCTCGACAACTTTGGAGCCATCTCCTCCTCCTTCTGATGATGCTTACTTGGTTGACAAAGATACGAGTGTTCCTGACATGTTGGAATGCTAGACTTCGGTTAAACCGGCATGCTTTTTTCTCAAATGATGTATTTTGAAATGCCCTGTATACACATTGATATCATATTTTAAACCGACACCCTGTACATTTCGACGTCATGTTTGTTCTCAATGATGTATTTTGAGATATCTTGTACACATTGAGGGATCGCACGTTGATAACTTACAGCTTCGTGGAACTGTTATGTTTTTTTCTCTCGAATGATGTATGTATTTTGAGACATCCCGTACACATTGAGGGATCGCAAGTTGAACTATTGGGTAGTCATATTTTTTCTTAAATCTGATTCATTATTATCAATATATCACTTTCGCGCTAACGCGGTCAAGTATATAAAATGAGTCAATTTCAGTCTCGACAAAACTTACGCTGAGAATACGCATCATTCGCAGTTACTTTCAATATCTTACGTTGGTGTAGAGGCTAAGGACAATGTCACCACGCGGACGTCCTGGGTTCAAATCTCATAACTATTAACTTTTTTTAATAAGAATCACGTGACTGGAATGATACAAGGGGACCGAGGGGTGAGGCGTAGTCTCAAGAGGGCCTGAGCGGTGATATGAAGTACTAAGTGGGACGAGGGCAAGGAGGCTCACGCTCTTTGAACCTCTTCGATATTCATTCCATCCTGCGTCGATGACGTTATACGTTTCCCCCACTCCCGTTTGAGCCAGAAGTCTCTTTGTCCATCTACTGGTTTGAATTTTCCGCTGTATGTTGACTGAATGACAGTAAAAGTGGAAATGTGGAGGTGGTCTGAAGTGGGCTTTGAAGGCTAAGGCTCAGTTTACCTTTACCCTTTCCGTGTGAAATGGGCCCGAGGTCCCAAAAGGACCATAATGAAGCGCCATAAGAAAATACATGAGATTTTGGGCTGGAAGTCTCCCAGTGCAAACAACGTAGCAGCGGAGCTGGAATAGCAGCACAGGTAGCACGAATATTTCTACAAATACTCATATTATTGGATATTATGGGTTCGGAACGCTTCACGCACTGTAACTGTTGCTGACGATATTCTATTTTTGGCCGCTTCGATGAATGAGATGGAGGCGAGAGCTGAATCCGCGACACACAATCATTGCACATACCAGTGCAAGGATTAATTGTTTCCTTAGGTCTACTTATTTGGCAAAAGTAGCACACAATTGCCCCCACTATCATCATTGGGAAGACACATACTTTTGGTTTTTCATCCCACTCTTTTGGAAACGACATTTCACTAATTCGATTAGAAATATCAAGAGATGACTTATAGGAACTCTGACTGCTCTCTCCTTTACTGACATTCTCTATTTATACAAATTAACATCATGGGAAAGTATAGTGGGGAAACTTATCCTTCTCTCCCACTCAAAACGAGTCAAGTGGCAGGTGGAAGTCGTACCACTTCCACTTCCACTTCCTATTCAATCATATAAGTCGACTTACCATCCTGAAGTTCATTCATCCACTCTACAACTGTGAGCAAACAACAAGATGAATTCTGAAAAAATAGTTGCTGCATTGAATAACATATCTGCTATCGATGAAAATAATTGGATAGACGAGTTAGATGATGAAAAAAAAATCAGTTTAAAATCTGTTTTTCCGTTAACCAGCTGTCGCACCCCTACGAACGACAACCCTCAGAAGTCGAAACTTGTGCGAGCTAAGGATTAACGAGGTCTTACCTTCCAACGTGTTATTCCTAACACGGGTTGGACGGTAGCAAGTGAAGATCGATCGTTCAGACTAGGGCTTGAACCACCGACCAACACGACAGTCAATTCGAGTGAGTGAACAAAGCACCCACGCCGAACCGCTTGACTGTCAACATTCCACTAGAGAAAGTGATAGTTGTTGAAGAAGAAGATATTGGAGTCGATGAAGACGTGATAGATGAAGTTGAGGGGGTTGTGGATGGAAAAGAAGACGATTAAGGTATTGTAGCTGAGTCATCTGAAGGTGATGGTGCTTTGAGGATCGGTATGCGAATGCTCAATGTCAGTGAGACATTAGAAGATCCATTGGACTTATATCGTGCAATGGATGCATACGTGTTGATCAGCACAATTGATGGTGGTAACAAGAAACTATGTTGGTGCTGCTTTCGTTTTTATTCACTCAGAAATAACAATGGAGGATGGTATCATCATATCAACACCCACAACACCGTCTCTATCATGGAAATGGGGCAGAATTGGTGTGATGCTTGCGAGAGGCCCCTAACAAACTTCACCCGAGTGTCAACATGCATTATATGTAACAATGTCAAACCTGTGGCACAATAACCGTGGACCTTCTGGTCAAAAAAACAACAGCCCTTTTCAGGGCTACATAATTCACACAAACAGTAGTAGTAGA
>NW_019294483.1:0-21337 GCF_000500325.1 Leptinotarsa decemlineata | reverse complement strand
AAAAATAAGAAATTCAACGTTACTGGTATATTAGCCATATTTTCATCCAGTCAGCCAGCGCCCTCTGTAGTGTATGCGACAATGTGCTTCTTCTAATGTATGGTTTCCACAAACTTCGTATTTTTGTTAAAATAATTTCAAAATGAATGTTGAGCCTAGATTTGTTAAAGCTGATTCCCGACAACTTACCAAGAGTCGATTTTGAAATGATCGATGAATTTTACTTGAAAAATTTGCAATACTTTGGTACCGAAATGAAGAATAAAAAATTGAAACGGAAGGTGGTATATTTAGTAAGTCCCTTTTATTTATATGACATTCATTTCAGACTTTGTCTTTTATCGAAGGATGGAAAATTTTGATTTAATTTTTTATCTCGGCCAAGGAGCATTATGGTGACTGAAAAGAGAAGCAAAAATATGTACAGTGAAATGTAGAATTACTACAGAATATATCAATCCAAAAATAACCTGAAAAACTATTTTTCGGAATGTAAACTAATGACACGGAATATGCAGACCCGCCGAGACCTAACTTTTACAAAAAAACGTTCTTTAATTATATAATGGTAACAGTTGTATTCACACCGAGTTGACAACAATAACAACAAAAATGGCGTCTGTTAAATTGGATCATCAGATCTGTGTTTGTATATTAGAAACCAATACACTTGACAACTACGCTCTAGACATGATCAATTTTATTGGTCAACAGACACGCGGCCAATTTAAATTCTTGCTTTTCGAATTATTCTTTTTTCTGCAAATATAAAGAGATTTTGGGACCGATTAGGCTTGATAAGTATAATATATCCTTAATTCGATCAGTCTATAAGCAAACCAGTATCATTTTCTATAGCATGAAACAAGCCCATTATAGCAAGTGAAATCGAAAGTAAAGATGAAAGAATGAAAAGGAATACGACCAGTTTATCAAAACATCTTTCTGAGCAGAAAATATGCAGAATGCAATTAGGTTTTTGGGAAGTGTATGGGTGGCTCATCGGTGTCCAACCATTGTCCTGAACGTCTCCTGTTGACCTAGAGGATCCACTTTTCATCACACAAATGACGATACAATCTAAAAAAGCATCGTTTTCATTGAAGAAAAGCAATGAAAATTTAACCTCGAAACAAATCGTGGGGCACCCACTTGTCGAGATTTTTGTCCTTTCCAATAGTTTTAATCCAACAACGTTTGTGACAGGTCAGTCTCCACCAGGGTTTTCACATTCCATAACAGTGCGTTAATCAACAATAACATTACCAAATGCCTGCTTAATTTTTCGGGTTGCTCTGATTTAATTTGAATTCATAGAGAAAAATTGGCAGAAAATCGTCTGACATCATATAGTGATGAGGTGAAACAGAGTCAGTGTACAGTATATACCACTTCACAGTAGAATAAAAGATAAAAAAATTTAGACCAGTAAATGAACTCAAATCTGAGACATTCAGTGGCTGAGTTAAAGGAGTTGTTCGTGTAACAAACGGATGAGAAGTGAACGAGCAGCTGAAGAAATTGAAAAGTCAATTCGAACTTGCTAACATGGCCAGCCAACCTGCTTCTCTTAGGCAGAGTAGACCTGTTTCAACAAAGAAAGTCTTATCGTCAGCAACTATACCGTCGCAAGCTAAAACCCTAAACGCCTCCAACTTTTGATAGATGGTCATTGTGGGAATTTGTATTGTGGACATCTTAGTAAGCGGTAAACTTCAATGCTAAGTCGATGAGTGTCTTCTCAAAATTTTCGAAACAGTAATTCAACGTGTGTTTGAACAACATTGCGAAGAAAACATAATTTTGAGAATAACCCACCACATCTCCAACCCCACATAGATGGCTCAGGTCGATGACATCAGAAAGAAGCAGTGTGTGTAGACTTTTGGTACTCGAAGTCATGTCTGTATCGGTTCAGAAAAATTGCAAGTGTTTGAATAATAATGATCATCTGGAATGTTATCCCCTATTGACTCAGAAACTTCCAGAATACTCGTTCGACCAAGTTCAGTCCCCAATACTACCAAGAATGTTATGAAAAAGAAATTAGAGTGTAAGTAAATGCATAGTTGGAGAATAGCAACAAAAAGAAATAATTATCGCCAGAGCAATAATCAATTCAACACCAGTCAGAGTTCCGAAGAGAATATAAAATTTAACTACATTAACTACACAAAAAAGACCCCATTTGAAGTTTGCGAATATATTATTGTAAATCATGCCCGAAAGAAAATAACGCCGGCCGCTACTGGTAACCTTAAACCAATCGTGACGTAGCTAAGAGCGCGCGAATGTACGATGATTCTCCGTCACTCTAGAAGCAGCGAGAATAATGCTACCGATTTCGACAGAACTTTGGCGAAATTTTTACGGCATTCGATTACGATATTTAAGGGCTAGCCACGATGATATCGACACAGTCAAGTGGACGTTACAGTGCGGTACGCGAAGTGTTCTAGTAAGGCGATAGACATTCAAATAATAGTTGAAGTTCAGTTGAAGTGTTTCTTGTATTCAAAGTGAAATAAAGTTAAGTTTGATTATTCAGTGTAGTCAATTATTGGTCAACCCACGTGAAAAACGTTACATTTGGTTTCAGAAGTGGAATAATTGACTAAAAATTTGTTGTTTCATGTTGAAAACAATGAGTGTCAATTACGAAGAAATGGAAGAGCTCAAGAAAATGTTCGAGGTTTTGCAAGCGGGCCTGATGGAGAATGGACATCGCAGAAGAGAGGAAGATGAACTCAAAAGAAAGGAAGAACGATTACGCTGAAACGAAGCTCGTGAATAACTACTGAATATTCTGGAAAAACAAGAGGAATATCGTTATTATTATTATTATTGTCGTTATTATTGGTAAATATTCAGAAGAAACAATAAAAGACACTGTACTTTCGTTTATTTGAAAATTTGAAATCTTTCAAGTGAGTAAAGGGGANCTTCCCAAGTGAGTAAAGGGGAGGTACAGGAATTGATTCAGGAAGAATTTGAAAAAGTATTTCAGGAATTTGGAAAAGTATTTCCGGAAGATTCGGAAAGGAAAGAGTCACGGAAACGCAGATAGCCTCTCAAGAAGACCATGCTTGATATCCGGATGCAAATTTTGCCAACGCCTTGAGCACAAGGATACCCAGCTACCAAAAGAACTTCCCACCAGATGGGATAAGGTAGCGGGCAGAGACTCCTTTATGGATAGCTCTGTCGTTTCGGGTTCCCTCTGACCCGGAAGGTGGTAAGCTGTAAGGGTCCCTTAACCAGGGATATGGACAAACAAATTGAGGATTCACCCAACCACGGTGTGGTACGGTCGTTAACAGACTATGAGGGTGTCACTACCTTCCTGACAAGGCAAGATATCATTGTAGCGCAGAAGGAGGATCCCGTCTTGGAAATTGTACGAGAATGGATTGCCAAACGAGCGAGATCGGAATGGCAAGATATTCCCAAGCACGGCCAGCAGAAAAAGGGTTACTGGCTCCAATGAGACTTCATGAGCATTCGAGATGACCTACTGACTTGAAAATGGAAAAGCGCGGATGGAAGAACCCACAAATGGCAGATGATCCTTCCTAAGACGTGTATTCCGAGTATCCTCGAACAGCTTCACGATGGTGGCACTGGAGGGCATTTAGGAGTAAATAGAACTCTAGCGACAGTGCGTGAGAGGTACTATTGGATCAATTGCCGTCGAGACGTGGAAGAGTAGTGTAAGCGCTCTAACATGTGCCCTTCGAGAAAGGGTCCGAAGACAAGGCAAAGAGGGAGCTAAAAGCAATACCGCAGTGGGTGCCCTTCTCGAGAGAAACGCAGTTGACATTCTGGGACCACTTCCTATGACTACATCCAGTATCAAGTATCTTATGGTTGTGATGGACTATTTTCCAAATGGCCCGAAGTAGTGGCCTTTCCCAACGAAGAGGCTAAAAAGGTGGCAGAAACCCTGTTGCTGAACGTAAATGCCAGACACGGAGTACCCCAGGAACTACATTCGGATTAGGGCCGTAACTTCGAATCGCATTTATGAAAGGAAATGATGACTTTGTTTGGAAACAACTGCTTTTCACCCACAGTCCGATGGGATCAATTGGTTCCTCTTTTTCTGTTGACATACAGGAGCTCCCAACATGACGCGACAGGTTATACATCATCCATGTTGTTAACAGGGAACTGAAGCTTCCGATAGATGTATTGTATGGCAGTTCTTTCGATGAATCTCAAGAGGTACCTCTTTCAGAGTATGTGAACGACCTGAAGGAGAGACTGGAAATTGTACACGAATTTGCCAGGACTTGATTACAGCTTTCCAGTGAAAGGATGAAAATAAGATTCGACAAAAAGTCGCTGCCAGTGAGCTTCAAGGAGGGCGATGCAGTGTGGCTCTACCAACCCCAACGTGGAAAAGGTTTGTGTCCCAAGTTGCAGAGACCATGGCAAGGACCTTACTTGGTAACCCAAAAAATAAACGATTTGGTGTACAGTATAAAATGGTCACCCGGAAGCAAGCCTAAAGTTGTCCACATAGAAGGGCTGTGTGTCCTTACATTGGTCGTGATGTCCCCTCTTGGAATGTTGTTCGGGGCAAACAACCTCAGGAAAGGATGTAGTGTTGTAAATCATGCCCGAAAGAAAATAAAGTCGGCCGCCACTGGTAACCATAACCAAACGTGACGTAGCTAAGAGCGCGCGAATGTACGATGCTACCAATTTCGACGGAAATTTGGCGAAATTTCTACGACATTCGATTACGATATTTGAAGGCTAGCCAGGAGGATATCGACACAGTCAAGTGGACGTTACAGTGCAGTACGCGAAGTGATTTAGTAAGGCGATAGACATTCGAATAATAGTTGAAGTTTAGTTGCATTTAAAGTGAAATACAGTTAATTATTGGTCAACCCACGAGGAAAAACGTAACAATATATTTGTAGTAACTGAAACAATTCACGAAGAAGTGAGAGCAAAAGTGATATAATGGTAATGGTCTGAATAATGAGCTGAATAGAGTCTATGGAGTATAACTCGATAGAGTTAATATATTTTGCCCTTCCTGTATGTAGAAGGGCTGTTGATCTAGTATTGTTCTTAGAACTGCTGTTCATAGTAGGGATTGCAAGACATTGCAATATATTCGTATCAATACATTGAAATGTGAATATGTGAACTAATATTTTCATTCTTGACACACACACACACACACACACACACACCAAATCTAGAAATCTAGAGGTTTCGAATGAGTTGGATTGTTTTCTGTATTGTGATATTCCATTTTTTCAGGTGGTGCAAAAGCCAAAAATGTCCAACAACAGAGAAAATCTCTGTATTCAGAGGCGGGTGTCTTCAATAAAAATAGTCACCAAAATAAACCTGATAATAATAGAACCTCCTGGTATGCTGAAATCGGCCTTTACCCGAAACCACCGACTGATGCCCCATCTGCGGAAAACATTGAAACAAAAGCCAGTTTTCATGTACCAAGAAATAGTTCAGAAGTAAACGAATGTTCAAATATTAATCCACAACCAGTATTTTCTAGTTTGCTGGACGAACTGAATTCTAAAGTAATCAACAGTAACGTAGGAACTGAAACTGAAACACCGTATTACAATCAGAGCTTAGATAGCTTCAATAGTACCGACTCGGGAGCTGTGCATGATCTGGCATTTTTGGAAGATGAACCTTTGTATCAGTTTTACGACCCCACAGTAAGTAAATGAAAGTAATTACAATAGATTCTTGGGAAAGTAATAGTGATGGGTAATCAAATTATTGATTAATTAATTGAAATGCAATATCGACAAAAAACCGTTCAAATCCAATTATGGGAAGTAATATTAGATTGTATTGAATGAGTTATTGTTGGATTACAAAAATATAAATCGTCCACGCTATCTATTGAAAACACTTTTCTCATTCATGTCTCTGCCAATCAAGTTTGCACAATCAGAAGATTTGTAGAGATATTATTTTGTTCTGGTGTATAGAAAATGTTTTCAATAGATTAATTTTACGCTAAAGAATTCAATTGAACTTATTGAATCAAGACTGTCTATTACTTATCACATTGTCGTTTTAAAATTTGGAACACCCTATATATTTCAACTTGAATAATTACCTTGAAAAGAGTTGTTTTTAAAAGTATGATACTATTACAGTTTATACCGAGTGGTTCACAATTTATGGTGTGATTTATGACAGAAAACGGGTATATTCAATACCAAAATGGAATAAAAATCTTTCAGCCCGAAATTTTTGAAAATGACGTTTTTTCATCACAGGGATAACTGAAACATGAGGTCACTTTTTTCAATAAGACCATTCAAGACTAGACCACACGATGACCTTTCAAGAAATATACGGTTTGACCACTTTACATCTATTGAAAATGTATCTAATTCTTGAGGAAATAATCTGAAAGCCGTTAAATCAATGCAATAACTTTTTAATGCAATAAGTAATTTTAACAAGCCTAAAATCATAGCCGTTGGTAAATCTCACATGTCGAACTTCAATTATAGTGGGTTTTCGTAATAAAAAAACTTTTCTGATCTCGTTTTTCATATCGTCTGATGTCGTTGGTTTCTCTCGGAAGATCTTCCCTTCAACATATATCCATAGATAGAAATCTAGGGCGAGTGAGATCTGGGGATTGTGCTGGCCACTTGATGAACCCATCAATTCGGATCCATTTATTCTTACGCCATCTGTTCAAAAGACTTTGAATTTTGACCGAAATCTGTAAATATCTCTATGTCCCAAACATTTATCGACCAATTATTTTAGTTTATCAATTTCTCTGGCTGAATGACCAGTTTGGCAGGTTAACCACGCCAACGTAAAGTGGGTTAGTTTCATTTTATTACAGTTGAGTGTGTTTCTTACTAGATTTTAAGTTCACCATAAAATAGTTAGTGATAGTCATTGTACCTGTTGAGATTTTTTACACTGTAGGTGTACACTGAAGGTGTAGAAAGTATAAAGCACACGAAATAAATGAAGCGTAGAAGGAGAAAAAACGAATCGTGGAAGGAAAAGACTGAATTGGCGAGGATGTGAACTGTTCAAAATATTGAGTACAATGGAAATTGCAATTCTTAGATTTTTGCTGTAGCTACAATATCTAGAGATATATTTTTTTTATTTATATTATCTGGAAATATGGAATGGATCTACTGCGAGAAAACAACGACATTAAAGAAAACAGAGAAGTAATTTGCTCCATCACAACAAAAACAATAATTGAAGATGAAGTTAATATGTGCACAGTTCATAATGGTTATTTTGTCAAAAATCAATATGGATTTGGACTATTCTGTTTTGGCCTTATTCTTTTTCACTTTCTCAAATAGAACATTTTGCTATTTGAAAAAGGTAAAGAGAGTTCCCAAGTTTTGGCTACCCTTCTATGGAAGAAGTGCCTTTCGGCAAAATTACGGACAGGAAATGAAAATACGCTATTCCCAGAACACTTGAATGTTTTTCTATCTACTCTATTTATCGAATAGGAGACATTTGCTGTTGAAATAACCTTCTTTCTGACCTGATTTTCACCATAACTTCTACCCGGTATATACCACAAAAACCCTATATTTTCAAGAACTTTTCAAGACAATCGTACGAGTTATGGAATATATAGGTTGATCTATTAAAAAAACTTTGAATTACAACTTAATCGAACACTTTGTATATTTGAACCAGATTTTGTAACATGACTTCCATAACTCTAACCATTAATATTCAATTCTATCTTTAATGGAGAAGCCCGTATCTGGCACCCTCACACACATCGTTGATCTCACCACTTGAAACTAACTTGATATATTTTATGGTCTCTATGAACTATACTATCAGATTGTTTCAAAAGTTTTGTTTTATGAGTATATTTTTAACTGTAATATCTCGGTAACACAAGTCGATTAATTTCTATAGCATGAACATTGTGTGCTCAGGATTCGATTGAGTCGACGAAGGCCGTATTTACGTCATCCCTCACACCGTTTGTAATGGGTCAGTCTCCTCCAGAGTCCTCAAATTGTCGTTTTGAATTACTGTAGGTCCACCAATTCGGTTTACCACTTCGGTGGTGGACCTACAGTAGTATTGACATTAGTGGTATTGACATTGGTGGTATTGACATTCGGGGTATTGACATTGACATTGATATAGACATTGACATTGATATTGACATTGAAACGGACAAACCTTTTGAAAAAATCCAATACTTGAAGTGATGGATCAAAGTTTCAATGAATCCATACTCACACTTCTCAATTCCTGATGATAAAAAAATCATATGAAAAAAGAACCAATTGTATGAATAAGTACATGGTATGTATCATTAAAAATCTTTTTAATTTTCAAAATTTGAATAAAGTGTGGTTCGATAGTGACTAGAATTAAAAATATTCCCATCCTGAACAAAGGGCATACCAAATATCATGTTAAAAAGATATTTGCAACAGTAAATTGGAATGCGGATATAATCAACAAACTCAATTTCTACACTCCATCCAGTTTCATCACAGTTAAAGCCAGTTCTAAATAGTTATTAGAAACGATTGTGAAATGTGAATTTAATTTTCCATATTGAGCCTTCAAGTCACTCAATTTATTTCCATGATAAGTAATCTTTATTTTTCAGTTAAAATATTTTTTACGTTTTAGTCCATATCCGATTATGATAATTCCGATTTCGAAAATGAAATTTATGAAGATGTTGATGAAAGAAATGAAATATATATTTCATCAACACCAACGCCTGTGCTGATGTCAGTGAGTCGAAGCGATTTCAATTTTACAAGGAGTCTGTGGTGTGAAACACCTGAAGTTACGAAGTCAGCGGTTTTGAGTAAGTAATTTTTTTGATAGTTTTATTTATTCAGACTAAATTTTTTGGTATAATTATCAACTGATTCTGTTTTGCATTAAAATATTGTACTTGAGCAAGACTGTACTGGATTAATTCGAACTTGTTTTATACAGACTCGAGTCTGTATAAAACAATCAACTCAATAGCCCCATAAAAAAAGTCCAAAGGTGTCAAACGATTTCAATGATCAGAAGGTCAACAGTAGTTTCCAGCATATTCCAATACATTTCCCCTGTTAAGTTTCGATCAATATGGTTTCCCAATATTTCTGCCCAAACGTTAATTTTTTCTGGATATTGGGTATGTGTTTCCCGGAAAACGTGAGGGTTGGTGTCGTTTCAATAACGGCAATTTTGTATGTGAACATTGCCGTTTAAAAACATGTACATTCGTCATTGAAACAAATATTGTGGAGATAGGTAGGATGCCTTGCAATGGTTTCCATCATGATTTCAGAGAATTCTATTCTTCGATCAGTGTCATCTTCAGTTAATTGGTGTACCATCTTAATTACGTATGGATGATACCTATTCATTCCTCTTCAAAAGTCTCCACACAGTAGAAAATGACACCTCACAAACATTCGCGATGGAATAAGTAGACTACCATCTCATCAATCATTTGCACTTGCTGTTCTTTCGAAATGGACGGATGACCTGGGGACTTTTTGTTATATACACTACCGGTAGGTGTGAATTTGGATACAAGTTCCCTCAAATATTTTCTACAGATAGGACGATTCGGAAAACGTTCATTGAAAATCCTTTCGGTTTCGTGAAAGTTACGCGTCGCTTGTTGACATGGTACCTTTCTGTTAGTAAAACCGAAAACTAAATGAGAATATTCTAACTGAACAATGATGTTTATTGTCGTACTGACATTTTTGTCGTTTTTTATAAATAAAACATAACTTAACCAACCTTATCGGGTTGTTGGAATTGCCATATGGCAGATCAACAAGAATATTTCTAGAAATATCGATATTAATGTGTTCGTCTTCAGGGTATTATTAATTAAATGTTTCGCCATTTTGTAGAAGTTGAAGATATTGACATTTTATTCTAGAGTTGTGAAGTATTCGTCAGAAGCTTCAAAATGATGTGTCACAAGACACCCCTTTCCATTTAGATTTTTTCCCTAGATGGCGCCCAGTCGCCATCTTGAAAGTTTCATCTGTCAGTTTCACTTCAAAATGAAGTATTTATGCATTAATTCCATTATCCCAAATTTCATTTTTTTTTAGTTGACCCATTCAAAAAATGAAGGTGGGGGACATTAAAGAAATGCACTGTATAATTATTTCAGGAGTGCTATTCTCCTGTTTCAGATCGTGTCAGATGATGGAATGGAGCATACCCTTCAATTTTCCATAGGTTTGTTGAAATTTATACAGGGCGTTCCTCAATGACATGTGAATATTCAATGGCGTAAATCTGCATGAAAAAATAATGAGAGCTATTATATAAACTGAGGTCCAAAAATGTTAGCTTTATTTTAGTGATAGGTAAGCAGTGACAGTTGATGAAAGTATATATTTTTCAATGAGAAAATAATTTTCCACTTCAACAGTGGCGGGGTATGGGGATTGACTTCGATATATTTGAAGAAAAAACTGATACGAGTTTCAATGTTTCTCAAAAAAATTCATTTTTGAACTTCTTATCAATTTGGGTTGAAAAGTCCTGTTAAGTTTTTTCCTACTTTACGTTGTTTTTAAGTGAAAAAATAGAAACCCTTGTATTGTCCGAGAAATGAATGATTTTTTTTTGTATTCAATTTGATTTTATACGGGAACACCCCTGTATTCTCAGAAAGTACTTTTCAAGAGAACTTTGTTAGATAACAAATATAGAAATTCTATAAAAAATAAGGCTTGTTTTCGAGTTCGGTTCCACACACTATTGGAAAAAATAAATGTTATTCGATAATGAAAAACCCATATTCTAAAAATGTTCTCAAAACAACAAAAATTATTGGTGAATAATTTAAAAATGACCAATACTTAAACTTTTATACGAAACATTTTTGATAACTTTACTCCTTCACTCCAGACTAATGGAAACACGAAGTGATATACACTTTATATGTTGAATAAATCAAGCCATACGCCGTGAATGCCCGTGGGATTCACTTGTTTACTTTTGAAAACTCACGCCAGTTATTTGGTACAAGAGATCTTTCTCCTTGATCTCAAATTGTCGACCAATCACCAGAATAAAAGTTGATACTTGAATTTTTCGATGAGGGGGCCTGCAAAACATATTTCTAATGTATGAATTGTAAAAAATCGTCTTCGAAACGGTTTTTCAAAAGTTCTATTACATTCCACAGGGACTTCCGAACTTTGACAGTTGATTACGGCCATCTTGTTGAAGCTACATCTGTCAAATTAGTTTTCATTTATTCAGTCTGTTTTGCCAAATCACCATGGACAGATATAGCATTCAAAAATAATAAAATTGGTTTATCAAAAAATGTGTAGTGTTCGAGCAACGTACCGCGTTCCATCCATTTCACGGTCGCCATAACGTTCTACCGAGACGAGTATTCGAAATGTGGTGGACGAATTTGAGGTCACTGCGACGAGACCAATCCAGATGAGATCCAAGAGCGTCCATTGCATCCCGAAAAAGTCACTATTTATTGTGGATTTTGAGCTGGCGACGTCATCGGTCCATATTTCTTTGAGAACGACTGTCAACTGCTAGCACTATAGGTCGATGATTACGAACTCCTTTCGGCCTGAATTGGATGATCTGGACACCAATGACATGTGATTTCAACAGGGCGGCGCTACGTGCCACACAGCTCATGTCACATTGATATTCTGCACAAGCGATTTGAAAGCATGGTCATCTCACGTGGAGGTGATGTGAACTGGCCACTGATATCATCCGATTTGATCCCATTAGACATTTTCTTGTGGTGTTTTCTCAAGTCGAAGGTGATTGCCAATAAGCCAGAAACCACAGTGGTTCTCAAATCCAACATAACCCTTGCAATCGGTCAAATTCAGCCTGATTTATGCGCCAGATTAATAGAGAATTGAACGTTTCGGATGCGCTCCACCCAGAGAAGCCATGGCAGACATCCGTACGATGTCATATTCCACACTAAATGGCATCAATAGGCCTTTCAAACGAAAAAATAATTTCGATGATATCTCATACATACATTGTTTTATCGGAATTTAAAGATATGAAGCGCTTAATGAAAGAACCTATACTCACTTTGAATAAGAAAATATCCCTTCACGACCGGAATCACGATTGAAGAGGATAAGTACCAAACGTTTATACTGCTACTCTGGCAGATATTTCAGAGGCATGTGCATTGATTGCGAGGACAAAAGTTATATCGCGAAATCAGCGCACATACCACCGCTTATGTCTGCCGCAGTAGCAGACGAAATGTTTAGTACTATAGTGTCTTTTATCGAGCGCTTTCTATCTTCACCTTCGAGTAAAACAAATTGTGTGTGAGGTATCATCGACATTGTTTCATCGACATGTTTAGTATTATAGTGCCTTTTATCGAGCGCTTTCTATCTTCACCTTCGAGTAAAACAAATTGTGTGTGAGGTATCATCGACATTGTTTATTCGTTTGAAAGACCTATTGATGCCATTACGTGTCGAATACAACATCATTCAAATGTTCGCCACGGCTTGTCTGGGTGGAGCGCATCGAAAAGTCCAATTTTCCGTAACTCTGGCGCATAAAACAGACTAAAGTTTACCGATGGCATGGGTTATGTTGGCTTTGAGGACCTCTGTGGTTCCTGGCTTATTCGCATACACTTGCGACTGAAGAAAACCTCACAAGAAAAAGTCTAACGAGATCAAATCGTACGATCTCGGTGGCCAGTTCACGTCACCTCCACGTGAGATGACCATGCCCTCAAATTGCTCGTGCGGAATATCCAAGAATGTGGCATGAGCTGTGTGGCATGTAGCGCCGTCCTGTTGAAACTATATGTTGTTGATATCCAGGTCATCCAATTCAGACCAAAAAAATTTGGTAATCATCGACCTATAGTGCTCGCCATTGACAGTTATGGCCTGGCTAACGTCCTTCACGAAGAAATATGGACCGATGACACTGCCAGCCCGAAATCCACATCAAACAGTGACTTTTTCTGCATGCATTGGATGCTCTTGGATCTCATATGGACTGGTATCGTTCCAAATTCAATAATTTTGTTTGCTTTCATACCTATTCATCCAGAAATGGGCGTCATAGCTGAAGGTGATTTTTCTATGGAAATTATGGTCAGTTGCCACCTGCGAACATTCCCATTCAGCGAACACACGTCGTAGTCTATGGTCGTTTAACTTCAGTTCCTACGTCAGTTGAGTTTTTTACGGGTGCAGGCCCAAATCACGACGCAAAATTTGCCAAGTTGTGGTCTGCGAAAGACCGAGTTCTTGTGAGCGACGCGACATAGATTGCTTTGGATTTTCCTGCACACTCTCACATACAGCGGCGATGTATTCGGCAGATCTTGCGTTTCGTCGACGTACGGTCATTGGTCGATCGTTCACTGAACTAGTGGACTCACATTTATCCACCACATTGCGAATAGTCCTCTTGCTAGAACGATTATGGCTTCCTTAAAATGGGTGAAGCGCGCGGTACGTTGCCCGAACAGAACATCCATTCTGATAAAACAATTTCATTATTTGCACGTGTTGTTTACATGTTACATCTGTCCATGGTGATTTGGCAAATCAGACTGAATAAATGACAACTTATTTGACAGATGTAGCTTCTAGAAGACGGCCGTTATTGATTGTTGAAGTTCAGAAGTCCCTGTTGGAAGACCCTATATAAGTTCTATTCGCCCACGGCCTATTAGCCAGGATATTATCTAAGAATAGATCCACCTACCTACTAAATTTCTACTTTCGTAATTTACATAAAATAATGCTACATGTTCCATGTTAAATTTATTCTTGTTTTAGGCAAACTCAGCCCTCAGCAGAAGAAACTCCAAGAAGCCAAATTTGAGGTTATCACTTCAGAAGCTTCTTATCTGAATTCGTTAAACGTACTTTGCAATCATTTCGTTTCCAGGTTCGCAAATTCGAACATTGTTAATGAAAGAGATATGAATGAACTCTTTGGGAAAGTAAAAGAAGGTAAGAGTAAACTATTGTATAATTGTTAACAACAACAAGCTATTAAGAAAAAGAAAGGTGTAATTGTAATCATCAAACGCGATGTTCACTTTCTTTATTGGCAAGAGCCAACACAATATTATGTCGTCAGTTCTCAAATAGAATTTAAAATTTTCACTCAGTTTATTTGATGTCATTATTGTGGTCGCCGTTATGTATATTACTCTTAGCCATGTGAATTAGGAAATTGAGACAAGAATGTCTTTGTTACATTAGGAATGACATACATAAGGTGTATTGGTTTTCATTTGAACTGAAAGTATGAATATTTATAACTGAGTATCATTCTTTGTCTGTTTAAACTAACGTCTTCTTAAAAAAAAATGGAAGAATGAAATTCTTTGAAGGAATTTTGGAAAATATCATTCAAAATTTGTGATAACCACCAAAATCCGTCCATGATTCTGGAATATATTATTTTGTTATATATCACTAATGAAGTGTTTATACAACTTGTAATGACATTATTTATTATATGGAAGTGATTTTCAGGATGAATAAAAACCACAGTATGAACACTCTAACATGAATATTGAGAAAATTAAACAGGTTTTCAAAGAAAAAAACCAGTTGATTTTCCATTCAATGAATTCAACTGCAGAAATTAAACACCTAAAGGTTTAAACTTCAAGTAATAGTAAGTTTTGATTAAACATCATGAAATGCACAATTTCAAATGTTACAAAAGTTTGAGTAGGTTAACAATATTGAAATTGCAATAACCGTTAACGTATTGAGTTACATGCTGGAAATCGCACGTTGAAAGGTGAGATAACGTTAATCCTTAGTTGGCACAAGATTCGAATTCTAAGGGTTATCTTTCGTAGTGGGTCGACAGCTGGTTTGACGGAGAAACATATTTTTTTAAACTAATAAAACTTTTTTGAGGATTTATTGTTGACCCTCCAGATTCTTGTGTAATATAAACTTGAAAATGTTATTCATTATGTTTCCATGATATCTTGGGCCTCGTAAAGACAATTGAGGAGTTTCTTGTAAACAATTTTTTCTCAGTGCGAAGTGTACTAAAAAATTGTACTCACAGGTGGAAACGTACAGAGTGGCCCAAATTGGACACTTTTGAAAGGAAACTCCTGTTTTCAAATTAGATAGATGGAAATGGATGGCTGTATCTGTGAGGCAAATTCTATGACAAACTTAATGGTGAAAATCACATATCGATATATATCATCCTTTCTGAGTTACATTTAGGTTTTTGGGAAGTGTATGGGTGGCTCATCGGTGTCCAACCATTGTCCTGAACGTCTCCTGTTGACCTAGAGGATCCACTTTTCATCACACACATGACGATACAATCTTAAAAAGCATCGTTTTCATTGCGCAAAAGCAGTTGTTCATGTAACAAACGGATGAGAAGTGAACGAGCAGCTGAAGAAATTGAAAAGCCAATTCGAACTTGCTAACATGGCTAGCCAACCTGCTTCTCTTAGGCAGAGTAGACCTGTTTCAACAAAGGAAGTCTTATCGTTAGCACCTATACCGTCGCAAGCTGAAACCCTAAAAGCCTCCAAATTTTGATAGATGGTCATTGTGGGATATGTATTGTCGACATCTTAGGAAGCGGCAAACTTCAATGCTTAGTTGAAAGAAAAAAACAACTGTACATGTTTGAACGCTGAACGGTCGAGCGTTAGAAATTTTGTAGTACATTTCATGAAGCAGCAAATACGAACACTAAAGAATTTTGAAAGCTCTAGAGATAGGGCACACATTAAAAGACTATAATCAATTTGACAAATGTCAAGAGACTTTGTGAAACAGATTTGAGGGAAGGCCTTAATTGACGGTTCAAAAAACTGGATTGCTGCGAATCTTGAGGCCAGGTATGGATCTAATGGTAAATATTCTACCCAGCAGTTTTACCCAGCAGTTTGTCGGACACCAGAAGAATGTAATGACGCCATTGTCGATGAGTTTTTTAGAGAATGATACACTTTTATTCTCTAACTCAATATGTTCGCAAACGACAATCTGGCAGGTTATTGATCGTCTGCATAACAGTGTCTTCTCAAAATTTTGAAAACAGTATTTCGGCGTGTGTTTGAACAACATTGCGAAGGAAACATAATTTTGAGAATAACCCACCACATCTCCAACCCCACCTAGATGGCTCAGGTCGATGACATCAGAAAGAAGCAGTGTGTGTAGACTTTTGTCTCCTAATTAAAACTAATTATAGGTACGACACTGGCCGGCAAGGGGCTTATCGTAATCCAATAGTAATTTAGTTGGGAGAGGCTATATATGCGTGATCGCTCGCCATCATGTTTGGCGCTTGCTGTACCAAAAATCAAATCTCTGCTTTCAAAAATGACTAAAATACAGGGGTGTCTTCATCTTAAATGACCGTGAGTATAAAACTTCAACAAAGAAAAATGCCAGAGAAGTATTCCGGATGACGCATTTCCATTGTCAATCACTATAATTATTACTCAACTGAAACTGTGAAATGCCTGACTGTACTGAATCACTCCGCATACTGGAGTAGCTAAGTCATCGGTACCTCAGATTGAAATCTTTCTTTCGGACTTTTCGAACACGGCGGAGGGTGCGGATCGTCCTGCCCTAACCCCTTAACCCTACGGCATAGTGTCACTGGGAAAATCAATGTGAGAATCAATCAACGTAAGATAAAAAGCAGAATATTTGAGGTAAATTAAAATGTATATCAATATGAACTAATATAATTCTTACAGGCAAGTAATACTACACACAATACAATCTCACAAGCAGAGATTATTAAATGGCTAGATGAAGAATATTGTTTTTAAAGTGGGAAACTGATATATCAAAGATTTGAAGGTTATTTAAAGAGTTACCCAATCGAAGAGTTCTGGGAATAAAGCTGTTATATGAACAATTGGATCTGTGAAAAGAAACGTTAAACGTTTGCATCTGTCTAGTTGAACGAAAGGGGACATGTAAAGATATTTTGGAGAGAAGCTCGGGGCTGATACTTAGCCCGTTGATAATTTTGAATAGAAGTACTGAATCTCTATGTTTTCTGCGAGCCTCAAGAGAAGGTATGTTCAAAATGCATTCCAATGCAGTATAGGCATAGTATACCTGCAATATATTGCAGGAAATTGTGCTGTACGGCCTCGAGTTTCACTTTTTGTTAACATAATGAGAGGACCAAACTGTGGAACAATAATCGAGATGAGATCTAACCAGGGAAAAATAAAGAGATTTGATAGCAGTGATGTTGGTGAAATCACGAGTGGTTCTTTTTATAAAGCCAAGCATCTTTATACATTTTTGAATTACAGCAAAACTGTGTGATTTATAGCTAAGTGTGGAGTCTAGGATCACACCTAGATCTTTGGTTTTAATAGCAGAATGTAAGGTCCGATTATTTATAATATATTCGAAAGTGATTGGGTGATGTGTTCGATGAAAGCGAAGAATTTGGCATTTGGATGCATTTAAACACATACCATTTCGCGAACACCAGTTAGATAGGCAATCTATATCGTTTTGTAGACACAATGTATCAGCTTTACTTTTAATTACTTTGAAACATTTTAAATCGTCCGCAAATAGCAAAGCTTCGCTTTCATGAACAGTTGATTATATCGTTGATAAAGAGGTTAAACAACAGTGGTCCTAAATGTGAACTTTGTGGATTACTCGATGTAACTGCGATGGTATGAGAATAGTAATGATTAACTCTAACAATTTGCGTTCTTTCCGTAAGATAGCTCTTGAGCTTGAAAACATTTGTGTGTATCGCCATCTCGACCCGGTGCGCCCTAAGTTTGAATAGAAGATTTTGTGTGTTCTTTCAAACCAATTTTTTTAATCTAGCAGTCTGACTTGATATTGAAATATTTTCATTTCAGAGGATTATCTCGAAGGTGGTGCCTCCGAATACGAAACTGTCAGCGACTCCTCCGATTGTGACAGTGACCTCGAATTTGAAGATGTCGATGAGGTGACTATTCACTACATAATTTGTTGAACATTGATTTTTATGAAAAATTTCAGGATGAATTAAAACATGATATTGGTAACAATCCTTTACCACCAGAGCCACAGACTAATGGATTCGATAAATTCACTCAGAATCTAAGGAAACTCAAGAAGTCTTTCTCTAGGGATATTACTAAATCATTGAGAAGGATTTCCAAACGTATGTCGCTAGTGGAAACAGAATCAAAAGGTAAAAAAAAACATTAAAGTTTTGAGTACAACTGTAATCCTTTCCACAATAGAATTTTTGTGTTTATTAAACAATGATTTAACTTTTTTATTTCATTTCACAGGAAAGTCAGATTTCTCAAAATATTGAATGAATGAATAGAGGAACAGATTATATTTTCTGAATGTTTCAACAACTGCTAACTACATATTATGCAGATATTGATTAACTATAGCCTCCATTAATATTTATGAAGTAGCATTTCAAATAAATGTTCATTTATTTATATGAATGGGCTGATATCCAGTGCCACTGAGAAGTCTATTTCATCTATTTGTTTTCGTTAAAATATTTATTTCTCTCGCTATTTGATATTTTATATCGATGTTGCAAGTTGAAGAACAATACCTAATGCTGTTTCGTGATCTTGTGAAAATAAACAGAAATATTATAAAATACTCTCCACACAAAATAATGAAGCATTCTAGGCTATACAGGGTGTTTCAAATTCGATCCTCACCATTGGAATCTTGGAAACTTTGAGATATACGGAGATGGTTGAATTGGGGCAAAGTTGCGCATTTACCTGACTAACAATATGCCGTTGAGAAAGTTCTGAAATTCCGAGTATATCCGGAGATATTCGTAAAAAACAGAAATTTCGGAAAATGGTTTTTATTTTTCTCCGGCTTTATTTTTCGGAGAATTCTAAAATAAATTACACTTTCACATTGCCACTTTTTTCCTGCTACGTAATGATGTTTTCAGATTTGCTCTTCGACATTTCGTCTTCCGGCCACCGTCATCAACTTTATTTTTTCTCATGAAAGCTGCATTGGGTTCTTTCTGTTTTGAATAGAATCCGATTTAACCTTTTCAATGTGTATCATAAGTTATCATTCTTTTCAGAAAAATTGGAGATATTGAAAAAAAAAATTCTTATCATGATAGGCTTTGACTTCGATGTTTCTGAATTTGACTTTCAATTTGTTACACTCAATGACATTTTGTTATTGTACAATTCATTGAAATTTTGGCAAAAATGGCTTTCATGAATGAAGAAAAAAGAGATATGATTCAAATTTATTACAAATACGATAGAAACAATGTTAGGACATCGGAAATATACTTAAAATTACAGTATCCTGAAACACGACAACCACATCGAATTATGTTCAATTTATTGGATTGAATTCTCACCGAGTTTGGTTCATTTGAAAAGCCAAGGAAAAATAAACACATAGAGGCATTAAAATTTACATAATTGAATGAAGAACTGAATAAATTGTAAATCACGAGTGTTATAAGTGACTGACTAATTTTATACTTAATTTCTACATGACTTTGTATATTTAGTATGATCTGATACTATATTTAAATACTTACTTCATGATATACGTGGACTGTTCAAAAAATAAGGCGAACGTTCAAATTTCGCGGTCTACGTACATCCGATTAAAGTTTTTTTATGTTGGTACACTCAGCTCGAACATGTTATCATAGTTTTAGCCGTTTAGTGTGTTCAGTTTGTTGGTGAAGGCATGAAATTCAGAAGTGTTTTACGTGTTCGGCGATTCTCAACAATCGAAAAAATAATGGATCAAATAATTTGCACCAGATTTTGTGTAAGAAATGGAATTGAGTGCTCAAAAACACATCGCTCAGGAAATGTTGAATGACGTCAATCACCATCCAGATTTGCTCAGAAGGGTTATAACTAATGAAACCTCATCAATACCAAAGTCCAATTGTCCCAATGGAAGAGCGTAGGAGAGCCAAAACAAAAAAAGGCACACCAAGTTCGATCAAATCTCAAGTTTTTGCTCACTGTTTTCTTCGATTACCACAGCGTAGTGCATCAGGAGTTTCTGCCACATGGTTGTTCGACCAATAAGGAGTATTATCTTGAAGTTAAGCGCCGATTGCGAGAAGCAATACAAGAAAAAACGTCAGGTGGAAATACAATTCATGGTTTCTGCATATATTTTTTGGCCAAAAACAACACCGTAGTCATGCCTCAACCACCGTATTCACCAGATTTGGCCCCCTGGGAGTTTTTTTGTTCCCAAGATTGAAGTGACGATTGAGTAGATGAAAAATGAATCGCTGAGAGGGCTCAAAGACATGGAAGAAACGAGGATTGGAGAAATACTGGCACGAGAGTATTATATCTGAGGGGATTATTTTGAACTATGAATTGATGAATGAAAAATATTTTTTGAAAAAAATACAAATTCACCTTATTTTTTGAACAGATCATTATTGAACATCAATTTAGTTTTATATTTTTCAATATGTAGATCGAAGGATCATTATGATTTTCATTGTATGTAATTTTTAAGAAATATTTCTGAAGAACTTCCGAATTGTAGAAATAATTCACAACTAGGGAGGTTTCACACCTCCCCATGCGAGAAACCATAATTCAATTAGGATTTTATTGAAGAGAAATAGAACATTTTACGTTATTCAATAGAACTCTGTTTCAAATTTGAAATAAATTCCATTGAATTCCGATTCCATTGAAAAAGTAACACGCCTTCACAAAATATTCAAAAAGTTCCTCATCACATGACGAGAAACAAATATTTGAAGAGACCTTTATGAACAAAAAATTTATTTTGAAATAGTAACATTTCATTTTCGAATATACAAAAAACTATGAATCAGCTCACTACCGCAAATTTTTGACATTCCTTACAGATCAAGTTCAAGAAACCCGTGTTCCCGTTATTCTTACTGATGAACCAAAACCGGAGTTGGGCTCAGAAAGTGAAGTTCAGAAGTCTGATAGTATTTTCAATAGAATCAGACGAAGTGTTTCCATTTCTGCGGTATCTCTGGCAAACCAGCGAAAAAGTACTTTCTATTTGAGTGGTGACATTGACGTTGGTGAAAATGGGAAAGCAAAGGAATCTACCAAGAAAAAATCGGTTTCAAATAATTCACCTTCACCTATTAACGTCAAATCTAGGGTGGTGAGACCGAAAATACCACCTCCTCCAATTCCAGTAAAAAATGTAGGTACGTACGAAAGATGATTATTGAATCTAACTTTTTTTTGTATCAATTTTTTATAAGTATCTTATACATAGTGGATGTTTTAATTTGAAACATTCAAATA
>NW_019294482.1:4083-15711 GCF_000500325.1 Leptinotarsa decemlineata | reverse complement strand
CTCTCTCTCTCTCTCTCTTGCCCCTACAGTAATATACGAAACGTAACTCTCTTTATTTTTCTATCTTCACCAACTTATACCTCCCTCTCAACTTACGTTTGCCTCGCTCGATCACACTTTTTGTAACGCTCTCGTCACGCATTCACCAGCTCACTCCTCACGTCAAGCGCGCGTAAAGAAATTTTACTGCACAAAAGCATAACCATAAATAACATTTGATGTGAAAATAAAATCAAATGAGTTTTTTAAAACAACATAGTTTGTTCACCACTTCGATTAAATTTCTATTCACTTGTGAGTGTTTCCAGAACCTCTGATACTGCCCATAATGGTCTTATAATATACTTACTGTTACAATTACCGATTTCTATTAATATGTGATACTGTTACTGACTGAAGACCCTGTCAATAACCCCAAAATTCAATTCAATATCACATTTTTTTAATGGCTACTAAAAAAAAGCAATTATACGACCGTTTCTTGTTGGCTTAGTAGGCGAAATGTATCATAACTCGCACCTTTGAACAAATCACAGTTGACTAGATTGATAACTCACTACTTCCGTAGCCAGTCAAAGATGATCAGATTCTCAACTTTACAGCTTTTTGAATAATTTTCAATAACGAGTAGGTCTGGATAATTTATCAACTTCAAAATGTGTTCTAAAACGTCACATTCATTCATCAAATTTACAGTTAGTTATTTCTGAAATATGTAGTTTTCAATGAAAAATAAGAATAAACATGAACTCGTAGAAATTCATTTTTGTCAACTAATACGACTGCAGTAGATTAGCAAAGGCGATGAGCAATGGAGTAAGTGTTTGATTGTCTTCAAAACTTTCACCGATTTATGTTGCAATACTTAGTCCACTAATTTTTTTATTATATGAAACGATCTTCCTCTTAATATGAGTCATGGAAAAATATTCCTCTATGCGGTTGACTCTTCTATCATTGTTTTCAGTAAAACATCTGACGATATCACACAATCGGTAAATGCTTTTCTAATCGAATTTAATGGGTGGTGTAACAAGAACAGACTCGTTGTAAGCCAAAACATAACAGTATACATGGAATTTGCAAATTCATCGAAAATTCAACATAATCTCAATCTCAGTTTCCACAATAAACCTTTAGAACTGACCAGCTGTCTTAGGAACAATGGTTCACCCATTCTCCACATGGCAAGAACATATAGATTATATATGCAAGAGATTTCATCAATCATACTACCTGATAAAATCTCTTGAGTTCAAGTTAGACACACATTTACTGATATTAGTTTATTATGGCAAATTTCACTCGATTATGTATCATAACATTCCGGTCTGGGGACTAGCTACTGGATCAGACAAACATAACAAAAAGCACTGCTGATTGATATTAAATTTAGGCTTTAGAACTTAATGTAGAAAGATATTCAAAAAAATAAAATATAGACAGTTGCAAGTCTGTACATTTTTGAAACATTAACATATGTGCATGAAAATGAAGAACTTCTCAAAACAAAAACAGAGATGCAACTATAATATGAAAAGAAAAGATATGATCATAACACAAAAACAACATCACGCAAAATATGAAAAATCTCCTTAATTTGCCAGCATTCAAATGTACAATCTATTGCCAAATGATATAAAGAATCTGTCTCCTCATACCTTTTAAAAAACTGAAACGTTATTTATCAGAAAAGGGTTTTTACACAGTAGTCGAATTCATAAAAAATTGGGAATCTTCCAAAAATTAATTACGCCTTTCAATTTGTACATGATTCTATATTGTTTTGGAATAACAATAATCCCGCCTCAAACTGTCAAGCCGTTAACCGAGATGAAGTAATTCAAAATTATGAAAGCTGAACGTTCCACGGTGGGCATCGCCTTGATTTTCTTGTGAAAACTGATGAAAAGCGTGTGACGGCGGGCAAAACTCTCCACTCTCTTTCAACCCGTCTTAGAAACGCCGTCAGAACAATAGACTCGTTAATTAAGAGACTTCTTTCCGGAGTGATCCCGAATTTTCGCTCATCTGGTTCAGTGGCGGACCGGATGTAAGTTTTCGATGATTAAAATTCAACACTACCGGTGGATCATCAACTGCATATTATCATATTATCATTCATAGTCAGCTCAGGTCAGGTAAGAAGAGAGGTCAACTCTTGCGGGTTGCATCGCAAACCGCAAGAGTTTAATGTGGTTCACACCTATTCAAACTCAACCAAACAAACCCAGCTTCTCAACGAAGACTAGTTTATATAGTGGGAGAACTTTCAGAACAGATGATAAAAGTGCAGCTCTGTCAAACTTTGAAAATCTGATTTGGTCTGCAGAGGGGCAGGCAAAAAGGATGTGCTCTGCTGTTTCATCATTTCTCATAAGATGCGACACACACTGTCTTCTGACAATCCTAGTCTCTGTATATGATGATTCAGACGACAATGACCTGTGAGAAGGCATGTTAGACATCGAAGTTCATCCCTACTGTAGTCCAACATCTGTTTGGCTTCAAGTCATACATCTTCTTTTTATCCAGGTGTTCAATGTTTATTTGACAAAGCCCAAAGCGATGCCATTGGCAGGTTCTTTTCCGATGAAGCTGCTTGCAGCACCCTTCCTTGCAAGGGAGTCAGCAACCTTATTGCCTTCCAGGCAAGTCATTTGTCCTTTTCGAATGACCCTGTTGTTAATCTCACAACCACCTTCAGTACTATCATTCATTGATATAAAATATATAATATAAAATCGTACAGAGCTACTTTGAAGGTAAATAATGAGATACTTTTCGAAAAATGTCTCGTGGAATTATACACTTACAAGTGAAAACAAAAAATGAGCAGTCCTAATAGGAAATACAGCAATAGAAACAATGAAGAGGGCTAAATAATACAAAACTTTCCCTTTTTGTCTCTAATTTTGACTGATATATTTTGGTGTTAGATATTTGAGATATTGATTTTTGTGCTCTCAGTGACTGGTGTCGATGGTGCCAAGTTTATTGAGCTCCAGGGAGCTCAATAAACATCACGACTTTATGTTGCCGAAAGGGATAAGTTTGTTCTTGTCAAGTCATTTTCGAGAACTTCAATGAATATTACTGGAGTTTAATTCCAACACCAAATCGTTATCCTTAACACCTCGACACGTGTTTGAATCACCAAGTAATATTCATTACTACACCATAGGTTCCAAACAGTGCATCACAGTTGTAATTCAATGTTCATGTGGAAATAGTTGTATCGAAAGGATTTTTTTCTTTCAGTTTGTACATATCTTCATAAAGAGTTGTTATTGTTTGAATTGAAAGGGGTTTATTTTCAGCAGAGATTATTTTTTTTGGGAAAAAAAGGTTTTGACTTTCTACTTCCCCTTTGTCACACAAAACATGTGGAACTTCCCTCCAAACCATAATCTATTATCATATAAATTGTAACTTTATGGTATGAGAGGGTCAGCATTGAATTGGATTGTAACTAACCTTAATGGTCGTAGCCAAAGAGTATATCCTTCTCGGATATTCTACACATACAGGCGTAGGTACCTCAGGAATCAGTAGTCGGACCTCTGCTGTTTATTTCTTTTATCATATACGTGTCCATTTGATTTCGTAAAAAAGTAAGAATTATTTGTTCATTACGAGGAGATTTTTTTCGGGGGATGGGGTTGGTTACCATTCTAACATTTTAGGTAAATTGAGTGGAAAACTTACCTACACAACGAATATAACCTGCTGATTTCCTTGAATGTGATGACACATAAAAGTTTAAAAAACTGTTTTAGGGTTGATAAATCCCAATAATTGTTTCTAAAGCACACACAAAAAAGTACACCTAATAAGGGTAACTCACATAGGAAATTTAGAGTAAATGTTGAAAATGTGCGCCATTTTGCTCCATGCAACAATAAAGATTTTGTTCGAATTTTGCTCTTACATTATTCAACATCTCAGGAGTTATAGATCGGCATTCATCAATAATTCTACGACGTAATTCATACAAATTGGCTGGCTGTGTAGCATAAACTTTAGACTATAAATATCCCCACAAAAAGCAGTCCAGTGGTGTTAAATCTTGTGATCGTGCTGGCCATTAAACTTGACCTCTTCTGCCAATCCATTGTCCTTCAAAATGATTATTCGAAAAATTTCGAACCTGCTGGGCATAATGGGGTGGTGCACCGTCTTGTTGAAAATGGATGAATATATCTTGACATCTTGGATCCTGTTCAATTATTCCAACTATACGAGGTTGTATTGCATCTTCAAGAAGTTGTAAATGAGAATCACCGGTTAAATTTCCATCAATGAAAAATGGACCCATAAATGATTGCCTAATATTCCGGCCCAGACATTCAACTTTTGGGGATGTTGGGTATGTATTTCTGCGTATTATCTTGGGTTTTCATTTGACCAATAACGGCAATTGTGACGGTTCACGCAACCATTTAAATAAAATGAGCTTTCGACCGGAAAACAGATGTTATAAAGCAGCTCGGGATTTTGCATTGATCTCTGAGTCATGCCCTCACAAAACTCCTGTTTTCGGTCAAAATCATCCTCATTGAGTTCATTAACAAGTTTAATTTTGTAAGGATCGAATTTGTGATTTTTAGGGATTCTCCATGCGCTCATATGGCTTATTCCGGCCATTGCTGATGAACCTCTGGTACTTAACCTAGGACTGGCGATGACTTCACCAATCACTCCAATCGCATTATCGTCATTCACTACCCTTCTCTGAACATTTGTTTTCTTATTTGAAACAGAATCTGTCTCCCTGAATTTTGTGACCAAATCCAGAAAGTGATTTCTGCTTAGATGTTTATCAGGGTTTTGCTCGTTGAATAAAATTGATGTTCTATTAGCATTTTGATCGTTGCCAAAAAATAAAGCAATAGCTGAAACCCTTTCAGCAGTAGTGTGAGGCATTTTTAAACAAATAACAATACACGACCCGTTTAAACAAAACAATCGAACGATGTACTAATGAAAACTGGAAGAAGAGGATTGGGTATTGATTTAAAAAAAATGATTTCATTTAACGAAAAACTAATAAGAAGAACTGCTCGAAATTAGGCATACAAGTTACCAAGTGATCTGTATTATTAACATGGCAATTTTAACTTCAAATTATCTCGCAAACTAATCATTACAAAAATGTTCTTTCAACAAAGTTGTCAAGGTATTCGAAAGACCTTTAAAACAAGGTGCCACTCGACCTACTTTCCCTATCTAAATAAGGGTCATCGGACGCACCCCTCCGAGGGGGTGCCTACTACAAAAAATCTGATTAGTCTGAAAAGTGTCCCCCTTCAATTAGCAAACGACGTGTCCGAGCTTTTTTTAAAAATCTTACTTTTCATATTCAAAAACGGCTCTGTTAAGTTTTCGTTGTTACACACTGTATAATTGAATCCTTAACGAGAGTGGATGATGGTAATGGTAGTTCGAGATAGTTTCTTTAACGGGTGGGGTATTTATTCCCTGTAATAGAATTTTGTTTGTGTTCATTTATGAGATACACTGTTTCAAGTATAAATATAGACACTATCGTGAGTATGTTGTGTTGCTTGAAGTGAAATCTGCACGTTTAAAATTATTTTCTCGCATACTAGGTGATTCAGCCGAGCGTGTTCAACCGAAGTTATATTTTTTCAAATGGAACACTCAATTCCATATTTTTCAGCTCTTCAAGGAATTTTTGTTTCCGAATTTCCATTGCGACATTCCCAAGTTATTCCAGAAAATCCTATTTTGCAGACAATATTTTTTTAATTCACCACCTACAGCAATTAGGTAATTTTTCAGGAATAGTTAGTCAACATCATTATGATAGTTTCGGGAATCTCAACTTTCGGAATCAATATATAGAGTGCTCGGTGAAACCGGTCAAGTTTCATTGAATTTCAAACAGACATTTCACAAAGTATACCCAGTTTTATTAATTGTTGTAACCACAAAAAATTCATTTATTTACGTTCACTCACTCAAAAATGTTTCAATATGTACAATAACGCCTAATTTTTTTATTAAATAGATGATTCAAAAAAATATTCAAAATAGCGAACATTTTCTGCAACACATAAAATCAGTCTTATTTTAAACAAATTCTCTATTGTATTAGTTTGAAAATGTCCGTAGGACAAAACTGCAGTAACGTTAGCTACGAATAAAAGTGGTAAAAAATGTAGAAAGTTTCACATGGGGATGTTCAGCAAATTGAAGAGCAATTTAAAATGTATTTTCTTCATTTGTTACAGGGCAAACTGGGACAATCTTCTTGATTGACATTACCAGATTTTTTCAAAACTTGTTTTTAGAGCCTGAAATGCCCTTCCATTTGGTTGTCTTCTTTCGGGGAACTCTTTGTAAATCCCAGATGCAAGGAGGCAGTTTCCGTCACTTTCCCCCAAAGCATAGACCATTTGTACCATATCTTTCAATACATAATTCATAATGAAAATTATTCAATCTACACAAGAGAGAAACTGCAACACATGGCGTTATTGACAAATTTCGAGATATATTTTTTATGTCACTCATGGATAACTGGGTTTTTAGAGAAAAAAGCAGTATAGATACAGATTTTTCACGCATTTCTTACTATTGAAACCACTGACAACTATCACTAAATGGTATGAAAAATGCTAATGTACTAGGGTCACTTTGAATATTCAAAAAACAAATTTGAGTAAATGAACGTAAGAAAATACATTTTTTTGTGGTTACAACAGTGACTTAATCTTGGTATAATTTGTAAAATATCAATTTTTCGTATAGTATACCTCCGATAAAAAATGTAGTGGAATTTCACTACATTTCATTACATTTCATACAAATAAAAACATACACGGTAACCTATTTCAAAAAATTCAATTATGTCTGTTTGAAAATGAATGAAACTTGATCAGTTTTACCGAGCACCCTATATATTGTTTCCGAAAGGTGAGATTCCCTAAATTATTATAGTGATGTTGGCTAACTATTTCAAAAATAGATCCACTTGATTGCTGTAGGTTTTTCTGGAATAACTTGGCAATGCCCCAATGGAAATTCGAAAACAAAAATTCCCTAGAGAGCTAAAAAAATATGGAAGCGAACGAAGTTTTCACATACCGGTTGCTCTATTTGAAAAAATATAACTTTGGTTGGCCACGCTCGGCTGAATCATCAAGGGAATCTTGTTGACTCATCCTGTACAGCTAAACACGTGTTGAGATTCTGTAAAGTAGCCAGTGGACATCTCAAAATGAGTTATGAATGAGTTATGGATTTTCATCAAGTATGCAAAATGCATAAAATAAAAAAGTGGGTTCAGAAAAAGAAGTTTGAGAAAAACATTTGATGAAAAAATCCCGCGCCTTACTTTTTCGTTCATCTCAAGAAACCTTTCAACTTTTAAACTCAGTGAAGCGTCTAGTCCATTTCAATGAAATCAGGTTTGAAAATGTCGGATAACTTAGAAAGCATACTTTTACTACGAAGTAAATTTTACGACAATGAATGAAAAATCCCTTCAAAACCTGGGTTTTCACGCAAATGAAGAAGAAAAGTTTAACCATCATGAAACGAAGTTTGAATGAGGAAAGAGTGAATGTAGTCTAATTTGAGGCTTCAATATCGACCAGCTTATTCGTGAAAGTTTCACCACGAATAAACAAAAAACTGAAGTGATCATTTATATAACAGAAACTAAATAATAATGAATCCACGAATTGTTCAAAGTCATCATTTATGAAAATGACCAAATACAGTTGTCTGTCATAAACAAATAATTTACTTTTGTCCAAATACCATGTTTGAACAATTCTCTGACACTAACAAGAGTCCGCAAGTGATAAACTAGTTTGTGGAGATAAAAATAATATGTACATGCATAAAATTATTATACGGTGGTTTGAAAAGTTTCCCACCCCAACATGAAGATGGCAGCACTCATCAATAAGAGCAGTGAATTTCGTTGTTCATTTGTTGGCAGTTACTCATCAAAGTTTCAGCCATTTTGGACGAGCAGTTGTTATGCAACAGACGTTTGAGTGAGTTAATGTGAGTGTTTTTATGAAAATGAACAAAATCGAGTATCGAGCCGTCATTAAATACTTGTTTTTGAAAGGCAACACGCTTACACGAATCAAAGATTATTTGGATTCTGTGCACAGGAAATCTGCTCCATCATTTACCGCAGTGAAATTTTGGGCAGGTGAATTTAAACGTGGCTGTAAGAGCTTGGGGGGCAATTAACGTTCGGCACATTCAAAAACTGCAACTACCGACGAAAACATTGCCAAAGTTCACCAAATAGTCCTATACGACCGCTGAATTGAAGTGAGAGGGATAGCAGAGGTTATGAACATGTCAAAAAAACGTATTTGTCATATAAAATAAAAATTTAGGTTTGAGAAAGATGTCCGCGCATTGGGTGCCGCGTTTGCATACGTTAGACCAAAAACATGAACATTTCCAACGCTCTGTTGGCGAGTTCAGACGTAAAAAATTCGAGTTTTGTGGCGACGATCAATTACTCTTGATCAAACTTGGATACACCATTTTACGCACAAAACAAAAAAAAACAGTCCAAACAGTGGAGTGTACAAAGAGCAAACTGGCTCCAAAAAAGCAAAAATTGTTTTTCAGCTGAGAAAGTGATGTTGGCTGTAGTTAGTAGTTATCTCAATCGATTATCTTCAAAATGGAAAAACCATTACAGAAAAAAACCACTTGACAGCCAGAAGGCAGAACTTGCGGAAAGACGGCCATTTTTTTGTTCACACATCTAAAAATTGCGCTCGGAGTACAAAGATTTTTGTCAAATGAACAAATTTTTTTGAACAAATATTTTGCAGAGAAAAACGCCGAGTATCATTTGGAAGGATTACAGAGATGGAAGAAGTTTGTAGAGTCTAAAGGAGACTATGTTGAAAAGTGAAAAAACTCTGTAAAAAAAAGTCTTGTATCTTTGTTAGGTTGGAAATTTCTCAGATCACCTATAACAGTATCAAAAAGATTTGTGCAATTCACTCGTATCATAGTCTAAGTCTAGGCCATTACTTTCGGAATATTGAATTGATAACAACATTTGTTGAATGATTTTTGTGAACTTCATACTGTTAACAAGAATTCGTAAACAAACAAGAGCCAATAGGAGTCAGATTATCATTTGAATCCACTCGACTTTAAATCTAATCAACATAAGGTGACTGAAAAGTGAATTGATGATTGTATCCGTTACTGTGAGAAATGAACTTTTTTAACCATTTTCATTTGTAACTAACGTTTGTCCTATAAGGACATTTTCAAAATACAATAAACTCTTTTTTGAAAATGTCCTTATAGGACGAAACTGCAGTAATGTTTGTTACGATCGTCCGACCTTGCGGGTTGAACCACCGGTTCGCACAGCGGTCGATTGACTGAATGTAACTGACCACTCAAAACTAACCAAAACTAACTACGAATTGATATTGTGAACATCGCACGCCACTGAGAAACACCCGCAATCGTCATTGCCGATGTGATGTCTTCACGATGTTGTCGCCGTGTTTCATGATTGAGGTGGGCTTCACAGCATTACAGGCGATGAAATGCGGGATTCACGTTATTGAGGTCGTTTGCTTCTCAATTGCACTAAATTACGCGAAATTACTCACAAAAGGTAATGGAGTTTCGACAAAAATAGATTACGTTTCGGTGAAATTCGCGAGAAACAAGACGTAAAGTGAATAATGAAGGGGCATTTTATTGACTCAACTTCTATTCGATAAACACTCCAAATAAGGGTTGAAATGGAAACTCTGGAAGTGATTTTTTTATTTTAAATTGTTTCTCTCGCTATTCACTATATTATCAGGCCACCAAGATTGCTGAGTAATCTTTCTGGCTTGATAAAATAAAGGATTTCACACTGACTATGATCACGTTGATGTTTGACATCCTTTCATCTAGTCATCCAGTGTGAACGTTTCGGTTCACACTGTCATTATGGGGAAAACAGAAGTTCTTTTGAAGTGCCATATGATTCATTTGATGAACATCACTCAAGGCACAAATTATTATCCGGATTGAGAATATTCTGTTTTTTATGAAATAGCCACTTGTACTGCTATACATGTCTTGCATCTAATTTTATCACCCTTGACTTATTTCTGAATGAAAAAGTGGGTGAAGTTGCAATTGATCGGATTATTTTTTTAGGGGAGAATACTTTTTGAGAAAGGAAGGCTCTGGCTTTCTATTTCTACGTCTTCATAAAAAAAATGTGCGGATCTTTCAAAGAAACAAAGAAAACTATCATTTCTAAAATTAATTTTTCGCAGAGATGTGTATATCATGCAAAAAATAACTTTCAGACACAAACTAATAAAATAACCTCCAAACAACTACTTTCATTTAAACATTGAATTACACCAAAGACAAAATACTTTGGAAACAAGGGGCCAAAAATCAACAGAGAACTGCCTTTGGTATTACAGTAGTAAATTGGCTGTAAACTAGTGTTATTGAATTATACAAAAAACACTTTTTCTTATTCAGTTTTCACTACAAACATTCGTTAGGCAATAGAATCAGATATCGTTCACAAATTGCCACACAATAGTATATACAGTGTCACCATTAAAGTGCGCACCATATGGGGAACTTTTTTTTCGAAAAGTTTCAATGAAGTTTAACTTCGGCACTTGTTTGTGCTTCAAATTCAACTTAAAATGAGCGGCCAACTGCGACCCACTGACGTTCAGTGTGATGTATTGGTGCGCCATCAAGCTGATACCATAGGTCGTATTTAATATTTATTTACACAAACACACATTTTATCCTGCATAGTAAAAAACGATGATAGCTCATGGTTAGGGTTCCTAAATATTTCAACATTGGTTTTAGGGGCTGGTAAATTCCATTGTTGTAATCTAGACCCTAATAGTTCAGCATTCTCCTTGGACAAGTGGAGGAAAAGGAAAATGCAAATTTGGAATGTCGTGGTCATTAAATTTTTGTGAAAAAAAGAATAACTCAAAAATCTTACGTGTTAGGAAATTGTTATTATCATTTTTGCATTTAGGGGCCGAAAATTAACAGAGAACTGCCTTTGGTATTACAGTAGTAAATTGGCTGTAAACTAGTGTTATCGAATTATACAGAAAACACTTTTTCTTATTCAGTTTTTACTCCAAACATTCGTTAGGCAATAGAATCAGATATCATTCACAAATTTCCACACAATATAGTATATACAGTGTCACCATTAAAGTGCGCACCATATGGGAAACTTTTTTTTCGAAAAGTCAATGAAGTTTAACTTCGGCACTTGTTTGTGCTTTAAATTTAACTTAAAATGAGCGGCCAACTGCGACCCACTGACGTTCAGTGTGATGTATTGGTGCGCCATCAAGCTGATACCATAGGTCGTATTTAATATTTAAAGGCATATTATCTAAAACTTCACTAACCTCATTATTTGAAAGGTTGAGATAACCGACGGATGATAAATTTTCCCTAAAGGAAAATGGCCCAATTATTTGGTCGTTAAGTATCCCACACCATAAATTAGTTTTGAAGGAATACTGATCACCACATTCAACTGTGAAATTGGGATTTTCTTGAGCCCACCATCGGCAATTTTGAGAACTTACCGTT
>NW_019294481.1:4660-25729 GCF_000500325.1 Leptinotarsa decemlineata | reverse complement strand
AACGGCCAGTTTATTGAAGCCATGTCTGTCAAATTAGTTGTTATTTATTCAGTCTGTTTTGCCAAATAACCATGAGCGGATATATCATTCAACAACACGTGTAAATGATAAAATTGTTTCATCAAAGTGGGTGTTCTGTTCTGGCAACGTACCGCGCGCTTCGCCAATTTACGGTCGCCATAATCGTCTTATCGAGATGACAATTCGCAATGTGGTGGTTGTATTTGAGTCTAGTGGTCCATATTTCTTCGAGAACGACGTTGGCAAGGCTATCACTGATATAGGTTGATGATTACCAACTTCTTTTGGCCTGTGGTTTCAACAGAATGGCACTACATGTCATACCGCTCATGCCACATTGGATATTCTGCACGAGAGATTTGAGGGAATGGTCATTTCACGTGGAGGTGATGTGAACTGGCCACCGAGATCGTACGATTTGACACCGTCGGACTTTTCCTAATTCGTAGGTACGAATAAGCCAGAAACCACAGCGGTCCTCAAAGCCAACATGACCCATGCTTACGGTCAAATTCAGCCTGATTTATGCCTTAGAGTCATGGAAAATTGGACGTTTCGGATGCGCTCCACCCAGAGAAGCCGTGGCGGACATTTGAACGATATTATATCCGACACATAATATCTCACACACACTTTGTTTTATTTGAATTTAAAGATAGGAAGAGGTCGGTTGGTAGCTGGTCGGTTCGACCTGGGTGCTTTGTTCACTCACTCTAATCGACCGCTGTGTTCGTCGGTGGTTCAAGCCCCAGACCTAACGATCGATTTTCACTTGCTATCTTGAAACCCGTGTTAGGAATCACACGTTGAAAGGTAAGACCTCGTTGGTCCTTAGCTCGCACAAGTTTCGACATCTGAGGGTTGTCGTTCGTAGGGGTGCGACAGCAGGTTAACGGAAAATCAGATTTTAAACAGCTTAATGAAATATCCTATATATGAAAGACTCACGATATAAAATTTTATTTGGAACACATCTTCAATGGCGAACTTTGATGTTAGTAAGCACCTATCTGGATAATATTACATTTCATTTATAACTTTACGAATGTATGTTACTGAAGAGACGTATATACTCATATCAGCACGTAAAGACATTCATGCGTTTATTTGATTCAATTTCAGTTACAGGAATCTTGTTTAAAATATTTTGTCATTCATCTCAGTAACTCAATTATATGACCGTTTCTTGTTGTTTGAACAAGCACAGAACACAGACCAGCAAACTCATTACAGTTGTGTTTGAATTATGTTCAATAGCAAGTTGTTGTTGTTCTGGAATTGGCCGCGGTGGTAGTGCGCCCGACTCACGATCGGAAGGCCGTGGGTTCGATCCCGCCTCGACCAGATAAATTTCCCGAGAGAATTTATCTGGTTGAAGATGAGATGATTCTGCTACCGTGTTAGGAATCACACGTCAAAAGGTAAGACCACGTTAGTCCTTAGCTTGCACAAGTTTCTCAACTTCTGAGAAAACAGATTTTAAACAGATTTTTTTCAAGTCTTTAGAATTCACATACATCATATTTGTTCTGAAGCACCGAATTCAGAAATCAAATTGATAGTTCGTTTTAAAAAATATATAGTTTCTAACCAAGTGTACCTTACCCCAACAAAAATTTGTAATGTACCGAAGAGATTAATGTTTTTCAAAAGTTGAGCACTTAATAACAGAATTAGAGTATTTAGAAATTTGACTAGTTGTATGTTACACTAATTTATAAATAGTTTAGTGGAGAAATGAGCTTGTGAGTCAATGACTTTGTGTTCACTGATTGCAATTTTTATTATCAACCACTAATATGGTTCACAAATAAATTTCATTTTTAAGTATTCCTGGTACAGTGGGCTTTTCAAAAAATAAAGCGAATTTTCAAATTTCGCAGGCTACGTACAGTCGATCAGCTATTTTTTATTTTTTTATGTTGGTCCACTTGTCTCGAACTTATTTTCACAGCTTCAGCTGTTTAGCATGTTTAGTTTGTTGGTGAGAGGCATGAAAGGTAGAAATGTTTTGCGTGTTCGGCGATTTTCTACTATCGAATAAAATGAATCTAAGAATTTGCATAAACTCTTATGAAAAAAATGGAATTGAGTGCTCAAAAACACTTGCAATGTTGACAGTGGCATACGGTGATTGTTTACAAGTGATACAAGATTTTCACAGAAAGTCGAGAAGATGTGAATGATGACGCTCGCCCTGGACGCCGGAGCACATCAACAACCGACGAAAATGTTAAGAAAGTGAAGAAAATTGTCATATTGGTTGGCGCGTGCCATGCAATTTTTTTATCAATTTTGGGCATGAAGCATGTGACAGCGAAGTTCGTTCCAAAATTGCTGAATTTTGACCAAAAAAACCGTCTCATGAGCAACACTCAGGAAATGTTGAATGACGTCAACGGCGATCCAGATTTGCCTGAAGGGTAAGTTGTGACGAACCATGGGTATACGGTTATGAAATCGAAACAAAAGTCTAATCGTCCCAGTGGAAGAGCCAAGACCAAAATAGGCTCCCAAGTTCGCTAAAATGTCAAGGTTTTGCTCACTGTTTTATTTGATTACCTGGCGTAGTCCACCAGGAGTTTTTGCCACATGGTCGTACGGTCAATAAGGAGTATTACCTTGAAGTTATGCATCGCTTACGGGAAGCAAAGCGAAGGAAACGTCAGGTATTGAAGAAAATTTATTCATGACTTTTGTATCATCATAATGCATCTACTCACCTGTCATTGCTTGTTCGTAATTTTTTTTTGACAAAAACAACACCGTAATCATGCCTCAACCACCATATTCACCAGATTTGGCTCCCTATGACTTTTTTCTGTTCCCAAGATTGAAGAGATCCATGGAAGGACGGCGTTTTNATTTAAATTTCTTTTATAGAACATCAGCGAAAAAAAGTAATGGAAACGAAAGAAAACAGTTCACAACTAAATACGCGACTCAAACTAGTTCTGTCTGTTTTGTGGGATTAGAATTTCGAGTTTGTTGTCGAAACTAAAACAAGGTTTTTGTTTATGTTTTTGAAAACGAAACTAAGTCGCAAGCGAGTCCGTTTGGTGAAAATCCGTCGTAAGAAACAACAGCAAGTAATATTTATTGTGATTTTTCTTCATAAACTATATAATTTTTGATTTCTGAAACACTGGACTCTCAAGGTTTATATTCGCAGGATTTTTATAAAGTTTTCATTGATACTGAATTAGTTTTCACTCAAGTCCTTGATCCATCCCTTATATCTTCAAAACACGTATCACAGGTGAAAAAAACCGGAATTTATTCACGTAAAACTCCCCATATCGTTCGAAAAGTATCTGGAATGTTCCAAAATTTTCTCGAACTTTCCATTCTATTCTCGGACATTTCAGAATGTTCCGGGATGTTTTGGTAAATTGTGGAATGTTCTTGAATAGTTTCGACTGTTGTGAACGTTTTAAAAATTTCTGGAAGATGGAAATTCTAGCCCTTATATCTTCAAAAGCATGTCTTTCAGGTGAACGGAAAGTTTTACCACAACACATAACTTCCTTGATCATTCGTCAATGATCATGAATGTTCGTGAATATTCCAGATCATTTCCTAAAATTCCATCACATTCCAGAATATTCCAGGATGTGCTGGAAGGTTATGAAATATTGTGAAAAGTTGTTGACACTTTCAAATTAATATTCTATATTGTTTCAGAACTTTATAGAGGACTAAACTTCCAGCCATTGTTTCCTTCGAATACGCCTTTCAGCGATTCAAATCCGATGTGATTCGCTACTTTCGCACAGGCACCGCTCTAAGAGCCCCTTAAGAATTTCCCTGTAGTGCTTGTGTTTTGTCCTTAAAAAGACACCATATAACTCCCTTGATCATTTCCATGTTCCAGAATTTTTCACAACGTTCCAGATTATTCTCAAACATTCCAGAATATTCCGAGATGTTTTGAAAGAGCCGACCTTCAATTTTGGAACGGGCACAGTTGCAGACCGGTTTCGGGCTCATTAGCCACTCATCAGTGCGAGATAGCGGCCATCATCGACCTAAAGTCAATGATATTCCATAAGTGAAAATCGGAATTCTTTCAGAGTATTTCATTCCTCTTCCTAATTTGGAGCGAACAACAAAATGTCACTCCATTTAGTGGACGAGGTACTAACCAACTGCATATCAGTAATTTGCCCGATTCCTCTGAATATAACTTCCTCATTAGTCAATGGGCTATGCTTGAAGACTGGCAGTAAACAAATCTAAAAAAATGAACTTCAAACGTTCAAGCCAGTCTCGAATATACCTACACAGTAGGTTGAATGGACTGACGCCTATCAGAAAACAACTACTCCCCTGGTTAATACCAACTTAGAAAGAGGAATGGAATACTCTGAAAAGAATTCCGATTTTCAATTATGGAATATCATTGACTTTAGGTCGATGATGGTCACTATCTTGCACTGATGAGTAGCTAATGAGTCCGAAACCAGTCTGCAAGTGTGCCCGTTCCAAAATTGAAGGTGGACTCTTTCAGAGTTGTATTGCCAATTGCATATGCAGGATATTTTCTGTGAAGATTCCTGCACTAACGCCTGTCGGATATAATCCAACGCCCTTCAAGGTATTAGCCAGGGGAGAAGTTGTTTTCTGATAGACGTCAGCCCATTCTACCTACTGTGTAGGTATATTCGAGACTGTCTTGAACGTTTAAAGTTCATTTCTTTAGATTTGTTTACTGCCAGTCTTCAAGCATAGACCACTGACTAATAAGAAAGTTTTGTTAATGTTGAGTTGTTTACGAATTTAGTTATTCAATAACTAGAGAAGTTGATATTGACTGTATATGGATGAAGATATTCGGCTCGAAACGACAATTGTTTTTAGCAAATAAAATGTATAATTCAGGTAAAGTCAAGTCACGTGACAACGACGATCAACGGAAGTGTTTTACCACTTGTTCACAAACATCATCGTTATAAAAGACTACATTTGTTGGATAACATTACTTGAAAAGTTCGCAAAGGATTCTGAGAATTTTTTTCATTATGGAAAGTCGTTTATTAATAATTGATTCCTATGATATGAATATGGTTCGATAGCTGATCAAAGGTTTTAAAATTCTCTATTGAAAAATGTTGTCGCTTTCAATTAAGATAAAAAAAATTAAAATCATGTGGTTACCAAAATTCGATAAAATATACTCAAAACTTAGTACAATACACTCAAAACTTATTTCATGTCGAGTTATTGATAATAAGAAAGTAAGCAAAAACCATAGTAATGTTCCTTTGGAAAACTGTAAATAATTTCCGTGGCAACGTTACTTTAAAACACCTTGTGAACTTGTTTTGTAGGTTATAGCATTAGTTGTAAGTATTTTGATTTGAGTTTAAAGTTCGTTAACTTCAAGACTGACAAATGGTTAGATTACCGGTAATGCCTTAAATAACAGTTTAACAAATGATTGGGTTAGGGAGATAAAAACCAAACACAACGGGAAGTAGCTCGCGTATTTTATGAGAAATTAAAGGAACAATAATCAAAATAAAGAAGCAGTTTCGCAAGCTACATTCAATGTTAGCCATACATCGATAGTAAACATACTGAAAGAAAATAAAATGCTTCCCCATAAAATGATACCGACTCAGGAGCTCATGGAAAACGATTTTGATAGAAAAACTTATTTTTATCAGCAAATGATGTACATGTTGGATAACAATATCATCCAATTGCAAGACGTTATGTTTTCTGATGAGTTTACTTTGTGTTTTAGCGGTCATGCTAATCGGCCAAATTGCCGCTACCGGTCAACGGGAAATCCTCACTGGATGAGAGAAGAACACACGCAATACCCTCAAAATGTTAATGTTTGGGCAGAGATTGTGGGAAACCATACCATTGGTCTCTTTTTCATTGAGGGCAACTTGAATGGTGAAAATTATTTGGCACTACTTCAAAATGATGTCATTCCAAGTTTAGCAAATTTATATCCTTATCTAGGAAACCTTCAAGTTTCAGTGAATACGATATGGTTTCAGCAGGATGGAGCACCACCACATTACCAAGGTAATTTCCGGCAAAACATACATTTCCCAATCGGTGGATAGGGAGGCGAGGATCCATTGAATGGCCAGCGCGATCACCTGATTTTCATCAATAGATTTTTTATGGGGCAATGTGTTCAAAACTAAACCTTCAGATTTGAATAACTTAATTTTAATTTACTATTGATCACCTTGTACAGAAACATAATAGCAGATAGATTTCTTTGTTGGTCTAAAGACATTATTTTGAATTCATTTCTGAACTGTTGATCTAACTGTATTATAGTCAGACCACGATCGGTATTTCCTATAATACAGTATTCTCAAAAATGTATTCTGTACTCTCTATGTAATGAAGACGCATACTCCGAGAACCACAGTAATGATGCAAACTCCAACTTAGACCTTATTATTGCAAAATAGAGTAGTTCCATTGCGGTAATATTTGTGCAGATTTTTGCAGATTTGTGCAGATTGCCTCATCACATATCCTAGTGTTCTGTTAGCGGTTGATACTATATTTCCTTTATGCTCCGCAAATGAAAAACAATATTTTAGGTTACACCAAGATCCTTAATTTCTGTACATCTGATTAGTTTCTCTTCTCCATCTCATAGTTAAAGATAACTGGCTCTTTAGGGCGAGTTACATTCATCACTTTACACTTACTGAGATTGAAATGCAGTTTGCTAATCAGACTCTATTCATAAATACTATTTATGTCCTTCTGCAGCATAACACAATGCCGTACTGAGTGCATTTTTTATATACTTCGAGGTCATCTGCAAATATGAGGCATTCTGAGTACTTAATAACCGAAAATCGGTTATGAATATAATGAAGAGGTGAAGTGGGGTGGAAAAAATAAGTTCGTACACCAAACAGAATAATTCGGGTTAAAAAGGTTTTATTCCCAGTTGATCGGTTGTATGACAGATTGCGTTGGAAATACGACTAAGTTTCTATAAAATAAAATCAAGAATATAAATAATATGCCTAAAGTTTAGCTCAATATTTTACATACCTAGACCAGGCAGAAAAGTTCAAATTAATTCCCTTTCCAAATACCGCTAAGGTTCCAGAAAAACTTATTTGCAGTTCCAATACACGAAATCAACTAGAACGAGTCCACTTGCAGATGGATCCAACGTTCCTGAACTTTTTACCACAATACTTTTTCAAATAAAGAAATGTTTAAGAAAAACGAGTTCTAATTATACCGAGAAAGCTACTGACAGCGCCATCTCCGCGTGAATAGGCCAAGCCAAACTTTGTTGATAATTCTGTCAATACAGATCCCTAATCCCTAGCATTTACACAGGAATGAAATGAAAAATAGGTTAACGTCGATAACGAAAAGATGTAAACAAACATGATACACTGAGTATAAATGACAAACGAGGACAAACTAAAAACGAAAACATATTACATTATGAAATCACGAGCGGTAGGTAAGTTACGCTACAGAGGAAAGGGCCCAAATTGGAAACCTGTGGCACTCCAGAGTTTGCATGATATTATCCTGATACATTTCCTTCGTCTCTGACAATATATTCCTCATTTTACGAATAACTCTTCAATAATTCAACAAAATTCTTCGTTAATACGAACCATGTCATCTTCTTCAGAAGTACGTTATGGTTTACACGGTCAAATGTTTTGCGGGAATCGGGATTTACATCCGAATGTTTCAAATACCCGGCTTCCAAAAATAAATGAATTTATATTGATCGACTTATTTGCCATGAAACTATGCTGCTCGGATATTAAATATTTTTCAACATATTTATAATTTACTGTATATGATCTATTCGAACATTTTGGACGGAGCACACATAATTGAAATGATACATGTTCCAATAATACACTGGTGTTGAAATTTTTTTTCGAAAAAATAACTACATCAGCCATTGGCCATTACCGCGATCAACTCGAAAACTATCAAAGCGATTTTCATACAGTTTTCATTAATAGATGAAGTGAATCAAGAGAAAGATTTTTTAGTCTAATCTCTATGAGATATTAAAAAACTATCCACTACATGCATCGAAATACTTTTCTCATACCACAAGAAAATACTGTAATTTTAATTTTATGCAAGAGGTTCTACAAATGAGTGGTGAATCTATCAATTCACCACATCAAAACATCCCTGCCAATATATTTGGTAAGCTGCCGTTCACAAGATAATGTGTTGAAATTTGTATCCATTTTGGTAGGTTATAACAGTTGTTGCCATGATGCGCGCAAAGACAATTGAGGTTATAATTTGTTCGCGCATGAATATTTTTTACGTCAAAATACAAGCAAAATCGGTAATATTCATCACAGTATTACTCGTAGTTACAATGCCGCAAGAAAAGAGATTGTTTCTTTCACAACGAAGCCGTTATGCAATTTGACTACGGAATATTGAGAATCAGTCCACTGCAGATGAAGAAGAAATCGCACGAAAGGAGCGCAATGTTCAGCAATGTTCCATGTATGTAGTATGTATCTGAAAAATAGATTTTCCACTATTTATTGTATCAATCTACTGTCTTTCTGGCACAAAATCTGCTGCTCAACACAGTCCGTGTTAGAATGGCCGACTTTGAGCCTGACAAACACAATATAAAAAATTTAATACAACTCAGCTGAAAACTTTTCACACTTATTCATTCTAACACGGTCCGGATATCGCCTGGTCAGCTAATTATGAACAAAATATTATTTTGGGGAATAATACTTTAATTATATTCATTGCATTTAATACTCATTATGATTAACCTTCATACTGTACAATTAAAATTGATATCTTAGGAGTTATTGCAAAATTAAAACTATCGCGCGAAAAAATAAAAACAAGGGTGCCAAACAAATCAATGCAACAGGGCCGTGTTTTCATTTTGCGTGGTCTTTAGACGGGTGATTACCTATTTCAAAATTGAAATTGATAGTACCTAGTAACATATCAATGCGTAATTTAAGCATTTTGAATTGGGTGGCAAAGATCATAGAAAGAAAATATACGTAAAGGTCAAAAGTAACAATATTACAAGTATTGTTTCGTGGGGGAGGGGGGAGCTTCCCCTAATTTACACCTATGTAACATACTTCTGTTCGAGTAAATACTATCCAGTTATTAGCAGAGGTACCCGCTCTTACCTAGGGAGTTAATATGAAATTGTGTGGTGATTGAAATGAAAGTATGAACTTCGAATTTCAAGAGGTCGACGAATCAGGGGTATATAAAAAGCCCCTCCCTATACAATATTTCCCACCTATACAAAAAAGGATTTGAATGGTACACAATGATGCAGAAAATGACCGGGATGTCCATGAAAATTCTAAGTCTATCCCGTACATTCCACGAAATTTCAGAATGTTCTGGAATGTTGTGGAATTCTATCAAATACTTTAGAATGTTCTGAACTGTTCTCACGTCTAGCCCTCATATCTTCATAAGCACGTCCAATAGGTGGAAATGAAACCTTCTTCATTATAAAACTTCCTTGATGGTTTCACAATGATATGGGGTATTTCAGGACTATTTCTGACTATTCATTGCAGACTATTCCTGAACACTCCAGAATGTTCCAAATTATTTCAGAACGTTGTGGAATTTCCTCGAATATTCTTGGTTGTTCTGAAATTTCCTAGGAGATATTTCTAGCCCTAATATCTTATGAAGCACGTACTTGTCATACACAGTTTGGAATCTTTGGTGTAGTAATGAATATAACTGAAGTTTTTTCCAACACCAAACCATTATTTCAACACTCCAACACGTTTTTCGATCACCAAGTGATCATCTTCAAGAGAAAGATTGAACCAGTTTTGAAGATTAAACCAGTTTAATCTTCCTCTTGAAGATGATCACTTGGTGATCGAAACACGTGTCGAGGTGTTTTAATAAATGTTTGGTGTTTGGAATTGATATGGGAAAGGAAGCTAACTTTACATAAAACGTCTGCGATCGTTCCACATTAATCTGGGATATTTCGGAATGTTCCAGATCATCTCCAAACATTTCACCACTTTCTAGAATGTTCTGGAATGTTGTGGATTGCTCTCGAATACTGTCTAATGTTCTGGAATGTTGTGTATTGCTCTCGAATACTGTCTAATGTTCTAGAACTTTCTGAAGGACGACATCTCTAGTCACCATACCCGAACAAATCACCACATTGCAGAATGTTTCGAGATGTTCTGAAATATTGTAAACTACTTTCCAATACTTTCCAATACTTTTAGAAGCACGACGTCATGTGAATACAGGAACTTCCTTCATATACAAACTAATGTAACATCATGACACAGAACAAATATAGGAATATATATTCTGATACTTGAGCGAAGTAGGGTCGGAATACCTATAGATAATATAAGCACCATCAGATCAGCAGTTATTCACATTATAGTCTGAATAAAACCTTAATTTCTCAAAATCACCTGATAATATTGTTTGTGTTATGAAATGTTTCATTCATATCGGAGGAAATGTTGTTGTTGAGTCTGCCAGTTGAGAAGAGCGGACACTTAAACAATACATGATCAACAGCCATAGACACTTCATACGCAAAACATTCTGGTTGTGGTTCGATTTTAGAAGATATTCATGAATTAAACGAGTGTAATCTGAGTAGTCTAGTAACAATAACTTGAGAAGTTCTGGTCCCAATAATGATTTTATCTTTATAATATCACCGTGGAGAAATAATTTCAAGTAAGAAATGTTTTCATAGTGAGAGTAGGTGTTGGAGCTTCTAGAGCTTCTCACATATAAGGGCTAGTTTGTTACCAATTATCCCAGAATATCAAGGAAACCAGAGTCACTGATTTGGTATTTTTCATTTGACCATATTCATTTGACCATATATATTTGACCATATATATANAATTATGTACATCAATAATTTAAGTTTCCTGGTCACACTTAACTATCGAAATAGGGTATCAATATCTCGATTTCAAAATACAGGTTGCAATTATATTAATAATAACCAACTAATTATACATAATGATTGTGCTGAATGATTTAGCATAAAATGAAACATTTCACTTTTATTCATAAACAAGCATAAACTATCTATCAGAACAAATTGATTAACATTCACTATTCATGTCCATTCCAACAAATCCAGGAAAAATTTGTGAGTGAATACCGAAAACACAAATAACATTTGAAGAAAAGACAAACATTCCAACACGATTGAAATAATTTACTTCAATCGTGTTGGGTGCTCAGGAAAATAATGTTTTGCTGCGAACTGGTTCATTTTGTGCAAAAAACTCAAGAGACATTTTTTGTAAAGAATAAAACAGGCTATCGGAAATATATTTTTAAATGATAAACAAATAATAAGACCAGAAGTTACGTTGGGAATACATTTTAGGGGTTGGGTTTTCCACCCCTTACAACCATAGGGTAAACAAAATAAATTACTGGCTAAGTGTCTCTTTGGTGGTACAAAACGTCATGTCAATTTCAATATTGTAACTTTTTCAGTGACAAGGGATGGTTCAATGAAGTTTCTTTATATGAAAGATACTATCTTTTTTTCGATGAGGAATCACCTCCTTAAATGTTTCACACTCATTCAGTTACACCCTGTATATGTACATAACATATATTCTGTATCTGTAGAGTAGGTGAGTGTAAGCCCACAGCACTTAGGTCATAAGTGACCCATTGTACATCCTCCCGAGGAGTTGTCCTCCTAGGTCGTCGTCCATCCTGTCCTTTCCAGGAAGGTGGACAGGTCACTAGCAGACATCTCCTTTAGGCTGGTGTAGGCCAAGACTCGCCGAACACACACTCTCTTATTGACGATAACTCCGGACATTCGCATATGATATACCTGACAGTTTCATATTATTGTTCATACATCCTGCATGGATGTATATCCACTAGCCCCATATTATGGAGGTGTTTCTTTAGTTGACAATGACCAGTCAGAAACCCTACTGTTAAGCATAGATTTTTCCTGGTCATCGCCAGATATTTGTTCGGCGCCAGCTTCCCAGTATCGCCCAGGGTGATTTTGGCAAAATTGCATCCTTTGATTACAGCCCATCTCTTTAGGGATTGAGCATTGGTGTAACGTTTGGCTAGTTCCGCAATTGTCGCAGTCATTAGGCCGTAGGTGCCACTGGGTCCTAAAATTCTTAGTCCCGCCGCTTCTTTGGCTAAAGATTTGGCAATGCGATTACCTTCACTCCTGGCGTGCCCTTCAACCCACCTCAGGATAATGTTATTATCTTCCGTGGCTTTGGCTAAATCTTGGTGACACTCTGGTACTAGCCCTGAGGTAACACGTTGTCTGTTCAAGGCTAATAGGGCTTGTCTGCTATCAGTGCATATTGTTATGTTTTAGCCAGAAATTCTTTTCCTGGTTATTTCTTTTGTGGCGATTGAGATACCACTCAGTTCTGTTTGAACCATGCTGGTATTTTTTCCCATTCTCCACTACATAACATAAATTACATGCCCAAAATTCAAGTGAAAAATACCTACAATTTTGTAGGTACGTGTGGCAGATAGCTGACGGAAAGACAACAACTAACCCAGCTAATTCCGCGCAGAAAGCTGAAGTAAAACCATCAGACACTTGTACAACGTCTTCCATTCTGAAGATTCGTCGCAAGTTACTTCCTACATATGGAAAGCAGAAATTAATTTCACTTGGTACGACCAACCTTTAGACCGGTTTTGGGGTATCTATCCTTTGGTCGTACCGACCCAGTGAAATTAATTTCTGATTTTCATATAAAGGAAGTAACTTACGACGAATCTAACAAATGGAAGACGTTGCACAGATGTCTGATGGTTTTACTTCACCTTTCTGCGCGGCATTAGCTGGGTTAGTTGTTGTCTTTCCGTCGGGTATCTGCTACACGTTCATACAAAATCGTGCAGGGAAAATTCATGGACGAAGCGCTCAAAGTATAAGCAAACCGCAGACACGTGTTTCTAGCTCATTAGCTGTTATCAGTACGGTATAGTCGAGTGCAGGGTTAGGCAACACTTGGTTGCAGAAACAACATAAATGCATGGAGTCATCAACAAGCCAACCGCAGTTTGTGGTTTCAGTCAGGTCATCTCAGGTTAGAGATTTCACTGAAGTCACCACGAGGCAGCTTTAGCTACCTGCATGCCATTTGGGTCCAGTATTCTTCCAATAATTTTCCCTGCTTTCGAATATACCAGATTCATTCATTAAATTATGATCTAGTAGTTGAACTAGTAGTTGAACTTTCGTATAATGAATTTCAAAAATAATCGTTGCCATTTTTGCAGGTTCTGTGATCTTAATATTGAAGTATCCTTCGGTATAGTTATCACAAGCATACAGGAATATGCGACCTGTAAAAATATTGTTAGACTAATGATGGTACCTATTGTTATGTAGATATTATTTATTTTCATCGAGTGAAAGCTATCATAATTCAGAAAATCAGTCTCTAGGATTTTATGTGATGGAATTGACGAATACTTTCACTAACTTCATACTATTATATTAACAAAGTTTGTATGAAAGTATAGTAAAACAGATACAGTGGTTTTGTGAACTGTTTTGTTGTGTGTTTTGTGTTAGTATGATCTCGTTCAATAACATTTTCGAAGGGAAGGAGGATTTCTGCGTTTATTGCGCAATGCTTAGATACCAGGCAGGGCAGGTTTTCTTTGATAACACTGATTCAATCAAACAATAACGATAAGCAGAATTTGGAACCTTTGTCACCAGAATAAAAATATTGTCTCTCGACGCACGTTCCGCTAATCAGGTTAACGTCATCAGGAGGTGATGTCTCTCGCGCGTCGAGAGACAGTATTTTTGTTATGGTGTGAGTGAAGTGTTTCAAATAGATTTAAACGAGAATATCAAAGTACTTATTATCCTGACCTGTCTTTGACTTGTGATCTTTGAAAAACGATTGGTGCAGTACCTACACGATGGTCTACGAGTATTCTGTCTTAAACGAATTTTGCGTAGAAATAGGGAATATCAAGGAATGCAGTAATCCTGTATAACTGCAATGTCCTGCCAGGCACAGTTTCACAGGTTGGGTCCTTCATAATCCAGTCTCACAATTATTGTTATAACTATTATCAGATTCAGTCTCTCTATCAGTATTAAATGTTTTGAACAATTTTCATTCTCAGAATCCAATTTTATTCTCATCGTCCTTATGCATGCTCTTCAATTTTCCTTTGTAATTTGTTGTTCTTAACCTTCTCTCGGGTAATCGCGAATCGTCCTTTAACTTGGCCAATATCCCAAGAATATGAATATGACTTTTTGAAAAAGCGTCAATTAGGATCCGTTACTCAAACCTTCGAACCAATCACGGTTGACCAGATTTATTACTCACTTTTTCCTATTCAGTTTGTACTCGAAACATTTGTTATGAAATTGAATTAGATATTATTCATAGGAAAGCTTCACGTATTCGGGTTCAATTTTTGAACGATTTTTGAATTGTCAAATGCAGTCGCACAGTTGAGACTTGAGAAGTTTTGCGTGAATCTACTGTCAATAATCAGCTGAGTAACTATTTTGAACCATCCTAGAACCGTTCGAACTGTGAACCCAAATACGCCTAATATAATATAGGCTCTTCCGACAGGGACTTTCGGAGTTTGACAATTGATAACGGCCATTTTATTGAAGCTATGTCTGTCAAATTAGTTGTTATTTATTAAGTCTGTTTTGCCAAATAACCATGAGCGGATATATCATTGAACAACACGTGTAAATGATAAAATTGTTTCATCAAAGTGGGTGTTCTGTTCTGGCAACGTACCGTTCGCTACGCCAATTTACGGTCGCCATAATCGTCTTATCGAGATGACAATTCGCAATGTGGTGGTTGTATTTGAGTCCAGTGGTCCATATTTCTTTGAGAACGACGTTGGCAAGGCTATCACTGATATAGGTCGATGATTACCAACTTCTTTTGGCCTGTGGTTTCAAAAGGATGGCGCTACTTCATACCGCTCATGCCACATTGGATATTCTGCACGAGCGATTTGAGGGAATGGTCATCTCACGTGGAGTTGATGTGAACTAGCCACCGAGATCGTACGATTTGACCCCGTCGGACGTTTTCCTAATTCGTAGGTACGAATAAGCCAGAAACCACAGCGGTCCTCAAAGCCAACATGACCCATGCTAACGGTCAAATTCAGCCTGATTTATGCCTTAGAGTCATGGAAAATTGGACGTTTCGCATGCGCTCCACCCAGAGAAGTCGTGGCGGACATTTGAACGATATTATATCCGACACATAATATCTCACACACACTTTGTTTTATTTGAATTCAAAGATAGGAAGAGGTCGGCTGGTAGCTGGTCGGTTCGACCTGGGTGCTTTGTTCACTCACTCTTTCTCTCTTTCTTTCTGTTCCCAAGATTGAAGAGATCCATGGAAGGACGGCGTTTTGCGACGATGAAAACCGAATCGCTAACAGAGCTCAAGGACATACCAAAAAGTGCATATCAGAACTGCCTCAAAAGTACATATCAGAACTGCCTCAAGGTTCGGAAAAAACGCTGGCACAAGTTATTATATCTGAGAGCGACTACTTTGAATATGTTTTGAGCAGAAAAATTAAAATAAACCTAATTTTTTTAACTGAGTAGAAGTCATGAAGAAATATAGTATTTTATACCAAAAATTGTAGTTGAACAATTCATCATTATTATATCAGCACCTTTCCCATCCTCAGAATCCATTAATGAAATACTGCATTAAGCAATATGTTCATCTATTCACAAATTGATTACCATATTTCTCAGCCACAATAAACCCTTATGGGTTGCGGTGGAGGGTAGAATAGACCCACTCACTTTAGACCTACCATATTTCTAAAAGGTTAGTAGTCCTGATGATTCTTAATATCGCAATATGCGAACAAAAACTTGATGAATTAAATGAAATATTCACTGTTCCTATTCCCAGTGCACGCCTACATGAAAACTAGAATCCAGTTATTCGCAACTGATTATGAAAAAATTTTGAAATATGAAATTCCTCAATACGTTTGTACTCAACGGAAAACAGTGACATAACAAATTGTTGGCAAACTGTGTTGCTACAAGAAAACGTGCTAAAGCACTTTAATGTATGTATTACACTTGAAGCCATACTAATTGAAACAATGTGATGACTAACAAAAACGAGGTTGGAATATTCTGTAATGTTTTGGAACATTTTGAAAAATTTATGCGCAAATATATTGGATATATTTTGATTCGCAGATATGCATGCATGCTAGATCTGCTATTTTTTACAACGAGCAATATTTGGTTCATTTTCTAACTTTTTATATTTCAATAATGTATCTAGTATATAAATAGTATAATTTTTCATAATTGACTGTAATCTTTCAGATCATGACAGGGCAACTGTCAACTGTCAACAAAAATATGTTGAAGTGTCATTATAACTCCAACTAACTACAGGTGTTCTGTTCGTTCCTTATGACCAATACATCTAAAAACGGCAACTTTCGTTCTTTTTCTACTTCATATGTGAATTTTATACTCTTACACCTGTTGTGTGTCGCCCTACATGTCGCCCAACATGCTCTAGACAAGGACCACATAATTGGTGAAAACAATCTGAAACTGATTACGCATGTGCATGAGACCAGGCTACTCGATGCATGTGAGAGTCTAGAAATAGCAAAATGTAAGAATAGCATGAATGGCGATAAAGGACCCATCCCGTTTAGCCCGCTCTTTAATCTTCTGTTAGGAAGAGAATAATTACTAAGCACTTGCAGGTAGGTAATTACCGAGAAATTCCATATTGGACTTCAGGTATACAACCTCAGGCAACAAATTTCAGTATATAAGGATTAACCAGACTAGACTAGGTATCAATTTTCTTCTCCTGAGGATGCTAACTTTGTTGGCGAAACGCGCGTCGAGTGCAAAAATATCAGTTTGGTGTTAGGACAATTGATCTCGAAAACAGTTATTCAACATACCTGATTGCTGATATTATTAGTATTGAACATCACAAGAACAAAGTCGTTCCCTCCGAATTGTGTCACCCGGTTAAATAGGTCCTCCGTTAGCTTGGAGATTTCAACATTTGATTGCATGCGTTCTTCAATCATAAGGTCTTCTCTATTAAGAAGTGTTTTCGCAAAGCGACTGGTCTATAGTTGTTTGGAAGATTTTTCTTGCCCTTTTTGGGAACAGCCATTTCATCAACTAGTAAAAGTAGGTTAAAGATAAAAAATAATTCAAGTAAAATAAAAAATAAAACTTCATATGTTTTTGTGTATTTGTGATCAACGTTACTGCAGTAACGTTAAAAGGTGAAAATGATAATAATAATGGTGACTTTATTTAGCTATAAAGCTACTAAATACAAATATGAAATAACATAATACAAATAGATCATTATAATTGGTTAATAACTCTTTGTGAAGTCGATATGATAAAAAAAATTAGAATAAATATTTCAATAAAGTTATCAGACCATTATTAAGAAATCAATCTTATTTTATACAAAAATTGAACACATATTTCTAAATTTGACAACATTTTCGAACCTTGATATAAAAACTACGTCTCAGTCCCCACCGCAGACAGAAAGCTAGGTTAGATTCATAAAAGCTTAACTTGAAGTCTCTAATACCCGTATTCTCCGTATATCATTTGAATTTTATTAAGCTCCACTGGAAAACTGAGTCTAACTTGAATGTCGATGTAATGTATCAAAATTAATTGAGCCAATCAGGCGTCGTAACGCCTGAAGATTGCTTAAATTATTCAAGTGCTCACCAGGCAAAATGAAGGGAGAGGAAGATAATTGTATGTCAAAATCAAAGATATCTGGTCAAAATTGATTTGTTATGGTTTACATTGAATTTACGAAATAACCGAATTTACGGTTTAATCCAGGCTTAATACTTTATGGAGAATACGGCCATCAGTGCCTATTTTTATACCACATTCGATTGTCAATTTTAGAAACTTCACAGAAAACTTTACAGGATGTTTATTTAGAACTTTTTTTAAGGTTCAATGAATACATGTGGGCTGAAAAGTCCAAGGCCTGAGAAAGAAAACGCGTTATTTTGTTCAAAATTGGCTTTATTCATCAACATAATCTCCATCAAGAGCCACACAATCATTCCAGCGCGACTCTATCATTTCAATACCACTTTTGTTGAACGATTTATTATTGCCTCAAAATAGGCCTCAGTCTCAGCAATAACCTCTCCATTAGAAATTTCTTACCGGTGCCAGTAGTCGCTAGGAGCCAAATCTGGCGAATACAATGGATTTGGGAGCAATTCGAAGTTCAATTCATGTAGTTTTGCGATTGTTTTGATTGACTTGTGACACGGTGCGTTGTCTTGATAGAACAACTCAGGCAACTTCACTTCTCGATAATTCAAAACGATTTTGTGGATTATTTTTATGTTTTCTGGTGTTACTGCCTTATTTGAACGTGTACTGTCTCTACGACCACATTTGAAGTCAGCAATTGTTGTTTCTGATGGAGCGGAGTCATTATAACAATTTTCGAACCATTGCTTCGCTTAAATGGCTTTTTTCCCATCAAGAAACAGGGTAAAATTAAAACAATAAATTATTTTTGATCTATTGTTTTGAAAATAACAAAAGTAGTGTCACTCTCAGCAGAATAACTCACAAAGTTATGAGTAGAATATTATGAAATTTCAACAGCTTTCTTTTGAAGGTTATTACTAACTCTAAAAATGGTGAATGCAAGACTAGCGCCATCTATATGTTAAGCCCGAAACTTTTCAGCTCATGTAGTAGAATGTAACTGATAGAGCACTGAGGCTAAAAATAAGCAACTCCACCATTGAAATTGCCAACGTTTGATTTACCATTTTGTCATGAAATATGAAAGCAGCGGTTAGTTTCATACCATACCTTCAATTATATTCGTGAATTTGTGAAATATATATAGTCTCCCAGGAGTTTTGTTAATAAAATCTAAAGAAATGAACTTCAAAAGTTCAAGCCAGTCTCGAATATACCTACACATTAGGTTGAATGCATTCATGCATATCAGAAAACAACTACTCCCCTGGCTAATACCATGAAGGGCGTTGGATTATATCCGACTGGCGTCAGTGCAGGAATTTTCACAGAAAATTTCCTGCATATGCTATTGGCAATACAACAGAAAGAGCCGACCTTCAATTTTGGAACGGGCACACTTGCAGACCGGTTTCGGGCTCATTAGCCACTCATCAGTGCAAGATAGTGGCCATCATTAGCCTAAAGTCAATGATATTCCATAACTGAAAATCGGAATTCTTTCAGAGTATTTCATTCCTCTTCCTAAGTTGGAGCGAACAACATGTATTTTAATTTGAGTTTAAAGTTCTTTAACTTCAAGACTGACAAATGGTTAGATTACCGGAAATGCTTTAAATAACAGTTTTACAAATGATTGGGTTAGGGAGATAAAACCCAAACACAACAGGAAGTAGCTCGCGTATTTTATGAGAAATTAAAGGAACAATAATCAAAATAAAGAAGCAGTTTCGCAAGCTACATTCAATGTTAGCCATATATCGATAGTAAACATATTGAAAGAAATTAAAATGCATCCTTATAAAATGATACCTACTCAGGTGCTCATGGAAAACGATTTTGATAGAAGAACTTATTTTTATCAGCAAATGATGTACATGTTGGATGACAATATCATCCAATTGCAAGACGTTATGTTTTTTGACGAGTTTACTTTGTCTTTTAACGGTCATGCTAATGGGCCAAATTGCCACTACCGGTCAACGGAAAATCCTCACTGGATGAGAGAAGAACACACGCAATATCCTCAAAATGTTAATGTTTGGGCAGGGATTGTAGGAAACCATACCATTGGTCTCTTTTTCATTGAGGGCAACTTGAATTCTGATAATTAGGTATTTGGCACTACTTCGAAATGATGTCATTCCAAGTTAAGCAAATTTATATCCTTATCTAGAAAACCTTCAAGTTTCAGTGAATACGATATGGTTTCATCAGGATGGAGCACCACCACATTACCAAGGTAATTTCCGGCAATACATACAACATTTCCCAATCGGTGGATAGGGATGCGAGGATCGATTTAATGGCCAGCGCGATCACCTGATTTTCATCATTAGATTTTTTATGGGGCAATGTGTTCAAAACTAAACCTTCAGATTTGAATAACTAAAAGAACGAATAACGCGATTAGGTCGTTCACGCCTGATATGTTAAATAATGTTAAAAGACAGTTTTATTTGAGATTTGGATGCTGCCAAGACGTTCGCGGTGAACATTTTGAACATCTACTTCGTTAACATCTATAGTTCTTTTTCGTATTCTACATTTCGCATTGCATTTTAGTTTTTGGGTGTATTTTATCGAATTTCGATAACCAAATTATTTTAATTTATTTTATCTTAATTGTTGCAATAAACTCGATAGTGATAACATTTTTGAATAAAGAATGAAGAGACCTTTCAAACGATATATCATAAACCAATACTTCCTATTTAAAAAATTGGGGGTTGTACCTGTCATTCGAAGGGGGTTGAAGGTAGAGGTGGCATTTTTACGTTGAAGAATGTCAAAAATTATAATTTACATTTAACGAGTCTCGGAATTTTTTTAAATATGTACAGTAACCGAAATAATGAATTTATTCCATTTGGCTTTTACATACTCGATATGAATAACGAAAACCGGTTACTGAGTTGCTTTTAAATGTATTACCAACAGAATATTACTAGCACAGCGATGAAAATTAATGACGATAATCTGATTTTTTTCTAAATGTGTCAAGACATTCACCAATAACACAAACTTATTTCACAAGGACTTCTGAATTCATTTGAATACATGAATATTAGGATGAGTACATATTCCTAAGTAATTTGAATGAGAATTATATTAGTTATACACATATAATTATGTTTTTCCGCAATTTTTTTCATGACAATTCAAAAGTAAAAGTTACTGAAAGTTCAATAACAAAATTTTGAAGACATTATTATATCCGGTTCGGA
>NW_019294480.1:0-24714 GCF_000500325.1 Leptinotarsa decemlineata | reverse complement strand
ATTTCGAGGAGACTGATTGTCCCTGAACGGAAATATAAATTATGAAAACCGCGTTGTACACATTTGGGCAATCCCCAGTTTGTATGAATTTGAATTTCATAACCACTCGACTTACTTTGAGTAAATGGAACTTTCCACTGTTCCAGTTGTGCAACATACATTCATTGCAAAACCAGAATCTTCAACACCTGATTTATATTTAGGTCACCTACTTTCCCATATTGGATGTACACGTGGTATATTCCTTATAGAGTAAAAGAATGTTTCAATATTTTTTTTGTAAATGGTTGAACAGGATGCTTCAATCAATTATTCAACCTATGAAATTTTGATATTATGAAATACATAGAAATATAGTACAAAAATTTTCGAACTAGTGTAGCGAAAATGAGGATATAACAAAAGAGGAAAATTGAAATTGATAAAAAATAAACAAAATCTAACCGCATAGAAAAATATACCATAAGGTTGCATTACTTTGGTCGCAGGGGTAACTTTGCCTCATTAAAAAAATAAAAAAATTCACGTGATTCAGTAGTTTCACCTGAAACACAAATAATTTTTGTAGTTCTCAAATAATGATAATTGAAATATGATCACATGCACTTGTTCTAACCAATGGAAGTAATTTTACCGACTGTAATTTTTCGGCAAGTTATTCAGTTGTTTTTTTTTCTTATAACAGTTACTTTCTTTCGAGTTCTCGAGTGAACAGCTTTCTCTATGATTCTTGATATCACTGATATTAAATATTACTGGAGTTTTTCCCCAACACCAAACCGTTATTTTATCACCTCGACACGTGTTTCGATCACCAAGTGATCATCTTAAAGAGAAATATCCAACAGTTTGATCTTTCTCTTGAAGATGATCACTTGGTGATCGAAACACGTATCGAGGTGTTGAAAAAACTGTTTATCTTCCTCTTGAAGATGATCACTTGGTGATCGAAACACGTGTCGAGGTATTGAAATAACGGTTTGGTGTTGGGGGAAAAAACTCCATTAATATTCATTACTACATCAAAGGTTCCAAACAGTGTGTCACAATCACTGATATCAAACAACTAAAGTATAGTCATTTGGAAGATTCTTCTTACTTTTTTTGCATATGCTCCCTACTACACTCAGTTTTCCGAAGATACTGATCAGTGGATTGGAAAAAGAGGTGCAACTGCATGGTTTACTAAATCTCTTGATAGAAATCCTGTAGATGTCTCTTTTGAGAATACAAAATAAGATTTTGCGACTCAACCAAATTTATTTAACGAACGAAAAACTTTGGAAATGCTCAGCAATATATTCTGGGAAGAGCATGTGTTATTGTATGGAAGGCAACATTTTGAATATTTCAATAAAATATTTTTTTTAAATCATTACGTTACTAGTTTCATCTACTATGAAATAATATTATTTTTAAAACTTTCGCCCAACACTATCAATTCTGATTGATTCTCGACAGAAGAATTGTTTAAAGGTCACCAATCACGGATATGTTTATACAAAAATGTATTCGAGCGCACATAAATGAAGGTATTGTGTTGCTGGACTGTCCATCATGGCTCTCAACATATATCCAACAAAATTAACGGATTCTCTCGATAACTGTTTGCCATGCTTGATTTCATGGAAGTGTTCATCTGCAAAGCTTGATACCAGGCAGAAAATCTCATTGAAGAAGTACTATATGTGAAAGTAACGGAAAACTGAAAGATCTTGCGGCATATCAGAATGCGAAATCTCTCTGGTGATATACTTCAGATATATCCAAAGCCTCTAGCAGATATTCTCCGTATTTCTCAAGAGTTATGTCACAAATATTCGACAGAAATCAAAGTGGCAACGATTCAGTATTCCCGAATGCTTTCGATAATGCTAGTTCTCTTCATTACTTTGGATATCACTCATGAAAAAATAATTAACTCTCCTTACTGGCAGATGGAAATCCATCGGTTCATCCAATTGAAAATGAAATTTCACAAAACTTCTGAGCCGACTCGAAAGAACTGATAATCCTTTTTAGAGGTGCGATTTCCACACGCCCCCAGAAATTGAATGTGCAATACTGAAGTCTGCCGTAATATAGTCGGATCTTTAATATTGGTAGTAACTAATATTTGGGTGTTTGTGGAATATTCATGAAGGGCTTTCTGAATTAGCAGCACGTATCAATTGTATTAATCACGAAGTGTTTTGTAGGCCGCTAATAGTGCAGATGAAATCGAACATTCAATATTCTACATGTATGATTGTAGTCATTCTTGTTATTTCATGACAGTAAACGAGAGCATAATTTGTGTGGGAAGGAAAAATAAATCTATAGAGACAGCTTCCTATCACTTTCGGAATTATATTCACATAGAAATTGATAAAAAAATTATGTGATCTCACTATTTTTCGACTCATCAAAAGCGTTTGATACAGTGAGCGCGGAATTTCTTATCAAAAAACTGTCAATACTCGGATTTTCACAAAATATGATAAATTTTTATACAATCCTATATGACAAACAGAGAAGTGGTTGTAATCTGCAATGAATCGAAATCAGAGTCAAAGATGGTACAACTCAGAGAGCCACAGGGCTCTGTTCCAGGACCTCCACTGTTTCTTGTCTATGTCAATGATCTTCCTCAACATATAAAGGGAGGCTACGTTGATGATACAACGATAACTATAGCAGGCAATAATGCTGAGAAACTCATCAGCAAATCTGACCACATTACTGATCAGTTTAGTACCTGGTGCAAAAGAAATAAGCTTATTCTGAATACTTCAAAATCGATCAGTGTTAACTTCCACTTCAGAAGAAATACTCCAATTAGTCGACGCTCTAGCTATAATATTCAAACTTCTGAAGGAATAAAATTTTTGAGGACCTACTTAGATGCCAATCTAAATTAGGATAGGCAACTGAAATCCTGTTTGGATGAAACTGGCTTACTCAGAATATATTATGCCATGGCCTACCCTTATATAAATTATGGCTTGGAGCAGAACAAGGGATTTTTTCAGAGTCTTCATAGCACAGAAACGCATCATAAGACTAATCTTCAATATGAATTTCCGGGATAGCTGCCGGCCCATTTTTATAGACAAAAAATATTGACAGCTGCCTCCATCTTCATTCTCAAATGTATTTTATTTGTTAGGCAAAACCATAAATTATATGATAANATACCACCTACCTACTTACTCACACAAATCGATCACTTCAAAAACACTTCACTAACAATATGTATATTTCAACTTTCTCAATGTATAATGAAGTTCAACATTTCGATGAGGATGTTTTATCAAGATCTTGATATAGAGGTTTATTTTGAGCTTATCGTCGAAAACTCCGAATTGACTTGCCTTCTTTTTTTTCATGAATAAATGCAGATAATTGAAAATTAGGTGATTTCCGTAATTTGATGTATAAGTTTGAAAAGGTCCTTATAGGACGAAACTGCAGTTAGTTACAAATAAAAGTGGTAAAAACATAGAAAGTTTCAATTCTATTCTCTTCATGATGATTTCTTACCACGTAGTAACGGCGACATCCATCAATTTTGTTCTTTAATGTTAGTGATTTTGAAAAATAACTGAAATAATTCAACACATTCCTCACCAAACATTCCATATTTGTATCACCCATGATTACCTTAAAATTCAGTCTCAAGCTCTTCCGCAACAAAACGAAAAGTTTTAATGCTGCAACATATTAAAAACATTTTTCCATCAAAACTTACCTACGTATGCCCGTATATCGTAGCTCGTACCTATGGGAGCCCCGTTATATTCTTTTGCTGGAACTAATTGCACACTAGGCGGCGCGAGTGGCGTTATTTCCATGCAGAAAGGATACGCATTGGGACCAAGCCGCTTCAACAACGCTTCCTGGAACAAACAACCGAAATTAATTCTCTTGGGCGCTGTTAGTAGACGGATTACTGAGATCGGGATTATATACCTACAATTTCGTGTCTTTTTATATACTACTATATGCACTGCATTTTGCAACTCTGACCAATAACCTCCCTAACAGATCAACATGTTCTTTGGTATGTAGAAACTAGCTAGGATCGGATTTAAAATTGTTCAGAATTCTGAGTGTTACCAATAAATAGTATCGAACTCTGAAATCATGGACCCTGTTGCCACTCAGCAAAGTTACCATTATCACTGCAAATGCTCAGGCAGCTTAGGCATTTCATTATATGCGATCTATTTCCTGTGTCATGTCATGTCAGGATGCGAACAGAAGAAGAACTATATGATGGCGCTGCCAAGGAAAAACTTTCCAGAGATAAAATACCAGCTCACCCGAATTTTTTGACTGATTTGAAGGCATCATCCTGCAGATCTTATTGTCTGTTTCTGGTTCTTGGTTCTGGTTCTTCTTCTATCAGTACACATTCCATTTGAGAATAATATTTGGTTATTTCAAAAGTTTTTTCTGTTTTTATGAGTCTCATTTTGGGAGGGTTTTCGCCTTTAAGAAGTGCATGGGTGGTTCATCGGTGTCCAACCTCTATCCTGAACATCTCCTGTTGTCGTGGATGATTCACTTTTTCATCATCACGTGGCGATCCGATCCAAATAAGGATCGTTTTGGTTGCGCAAAAGCAAAGGAGAGCAGACTTCGAAATGTAATCGATCATTCAAATCGTGGGACACCTGCTTTCCGAACTTTTTGATACGTTTCAAACTGTCAAAAACCGCATGGAAGCTAACGCCACATTCTTCCGACATTCGATGCACCGTTTATGATGAGTCAGTATCCACCAGGGTTCCAAAATTCTCGCCCTGGATTAACGTAGGTCGACCACGTCAGGGCTCATCTTCAAAGCTGAATTATCTAGAACGTCAAATAGTGCGTTGATTAACACTATAGAGCAAGTTCCCAGGCCCCCAGATGTTACTTATTTTCTCAGAAGTAAAATGTATAGAATAACGTAGTGTTTGGTACACAGTATGAGTGTATGCATACCTTCTTGCTTGGCCGGACGGCCAGTTTACATGTACCAGGTGCTAAAGGTACGTAAAACTAGTACGTACATTTCTCAAAGTCTCGTGCTGATTTTTATGTATGTTATAGAAAATACTATTGAAAATTAATAATCAATACTGACACACTCATTTCGGCGGCGGTAATTTTCACCAGACGCTTTTAGAGCTTTCAGAAAAATAATGTAACTTCACTTACAATTTCAGTCCTACTTTNTTTCAACACTCAAATCGCGATCAGTTCCTGAACTGAACATTGACAACTCGAAGTGTATAAACATCCTCGCATTCTATTCGTCACCGTAATATGACTTCAAATTGATTTTCAGCCAATCATAGAACTAGATTAGTGAAAATTATCCAATACGAACCGCCAATTCTTCAGTCCACGTGGACTATATCGCAGCGGCACCATTTCTTTGTGTTGGTTTTTTTGGCCTTTAACTTCGCCGATAGCTTTAACTATTCACAATACCGGTTACTTCGACTATACCTGTAAACTGGCCGTCGGCCAGAATGTATGAATACATTCATGCTATGTACTAACACTAAGTAATTCTATAAATTTTATTTCTGAGAAAATAAATAACGTCTGGAGGCCCTGGGACCTTGGACTACCACCATTGTCAAATGGCTGGTTAAGTTTTCGTGATGTTTCGGCAGCCGTTTGGTTCAATTTGAACTTGTAGAAAAAAAATTGTCCGAAAATCGCTCAACGACATCATATAGCAATAAGCTGAAAATAGGCAAAACATTTAAATTCGAAAAAAAGTCAACACCATTAATATATAGAGTACACACTTCCCTATCAATCAGTACACAGTAAAATAACTATCAATTGAGATGTGAAGCTTCTGAAACCTAAGTTGTCCTAACCCGTCGACGGTTCATATTGAGGAAAACAATATAAGTGTTCAATGAGTGCCACGAGTCATTACTTTCTCAGTTATCATATAATTCGACATATCCACCATCATATCTCACTACGGTATAGGTGGTTGGGAGAGATGAATATTTCAAAGAATATATTTCGAAACATTCATTTTTTAGTGTATAATATACAATTGAAGGAGAAGACATACGTTCGTTTTTTACTCGAAAGGACTAAGGGTGAATCAAATTCAATATCGATAGAATTTTCGAGATTCGAATTACGGGAAAATTTCATTATCGTAAAAATGATCCGCCAGAATGTTTCCACATCGCAACCTTCATAAGGAAACCTTCACCTGATTGGATTTTATGAAAGGATATTCTGTTTTTAATATGCCATCTGGGGATTTATTTCATCAAATGGGATTTAAAACGATATCTTGTTTCCAGCATGCCGTCTCAGAATGAATTTTCATTAGGATAACGAGGACTTAATGTTCAGAATGTCAGGAGACAACTGGCAAAGTGGGTTAACTTGTCTCACTGTGGCAAAATGGAAACAGTTATATTATGTCGTTTTCTGATTTTGTTAAATTGTATAAGAAACTATATGGTCAATAAGGGCACATGTTTTTTATTTATCATGTATCATATGCATATAGTATCATCCATGATGATAATTATAGAATTTTCATAATAATGTTTTGAGACGCGTTTCGCTTAACAGTAGTTTCATCAGTCGCTGATGAAGCTACCGTGTAGTGAAACGCGTATTAAATGAAATTAATTATGAAAATTTTTTTAATATCATAAAAGGGTAATGTTATCAATCTTCATCAAATAACGGGCCGGAGAATTCATAATATGCTTATAGAATCAGACCTGCCAATTGCAACAGCACTGGTGCCCATCTAGCTACACGAATCTTCGGGAGAATCACATCTGTTCGATTCGTGTTCAGTTTCCGTCAACTTGAGATTTTTAGGATAAGATTATTTTCTGTTGATGAATTTGTATTATAAATTGTATTGAACCGGCTGTAATTTGGTGATATTATCATTAGCCAAACGTTTGATGGTAATGAGGTCATAATTATTCAAAAACACGGGTGGTTCCAAAGAAATGTGATCAATACTTATGTGTTTCATTGCGAGGTTCTGGTGTTTCTATAACTGTGAGCCCTATAACTTGAATCGACAACTTGCTGGACAAGACAAAACAAAAGAACTTTCTTGTAATTTTTTGCGGGTTTTCTCTTTTCTTTCTGTTTGGGTTTCCAACTCCTTTTGAAGAGCTTATTTTCACAAAAACACCATGACACTTAAGTCACAGTGACGTTACACTATCGCTCCGTCTATATTTCATCTGTATATGAGTAAAATTAGACTTGGTAATTATGATACTTCTCTAACTTTTTTTTTAATCATGCTTTATTGTCCAAGAAATCCTTCTTGACAAAGCTAGTGAAACTTTAAAAGCTCCAAAAGGCAATTCCATATATCAAGTGCGACTCTATCAAGGAAAAATACACAGTTCTGGTTGAAGATTGATTGAGTTCGTTAGAAACAACTCGAACTGCATATCAGCCAGATACTATTTTTTTGCATAAATTTGTTATATGATCGTCAAATTTTAATTCATCATCTATAAATACCCCTAAAAACTAAAAACTTTGTGTGAGTTTTGTCAACTATAGCGGATTTTCTATAAGTCAGTCATCAAAATTGAGTTTGGAGCAAACTTTGTTTGTTTTATTCGTGTTGAAACGCACCACTGTCTAACCCTATAGTGATCCAGAGTTATGATGTCTCTGAGATTATCTTCATTTGTCCCACGCCAAAGGATCATGGTGTCATCCGAAAAAAGTGTGAACTTCCCTTCAATGTCAGTGGTTACCAGATCATTCAGATAAAGCAGAAAAAGGATAAGACCCAGAACCGAACCTTGTGGTACACCTAATGTATTATTCTCAATATGCGATTTATTTTCTTGAAGTTTTACTAATTGCTTAGTGTCTGTTAGATAACTGTAGAGCCAGTTATATGACGGTCCTCTAAAGCTGTAGCACTAAAGTTTAAATAATAGTGTTTCATAGTTCACGCAGTCGAACGCTTCTGAGAAATCACAGAATACTGCCCCAATAGATTCGTTAATATTTAAACCAATAAAAACATCTTCCAGAAAAGAGAAGATTGCATCGCCTGTATTTTTATGGCTTTGAAATCCGTATTGAGATTCGCATAGTATGATTACTTAAGAAATTCAGCATTCTATTTTCAACCAGTTTTTCAGTTATTTTTGAGATTGTCGGAAGCAATGATATAGGCCGGAAATTTGATGGATCATTCATTTCACCACCTTTATGAGGCGGAATGACTATTGGTAGTTTCAGACTGCCAGGGAGATAGGTATTCTTTACAACAAACAACTGATGTCAGGGTTCTGACAAGCGATGGTAACTTTTAGCGGCGAAACATCGTAGAAATGTGCAGAAGCCTGTTAGAAACTCGAAAAATGAAAAAAAAAATTGGAAATTAAAAGAAATGGTGGAATAAGTTATAACAAACCAAACTTCTTCAGAAAAAATGAGATACAGAACAGATGTTTACAACTTTGGTTCCTTACAACATGAATTATGAACGTTTGTTCTATATTAAAATATATTACCAATTTCACAACATTATACCGAATACTCGATTATTCATTTTTGTTCAATTTTTCCAAAGTATTCAATGCACTTCCGAAAAAAATCAAATCTACTTCAGTAAGAATGTAAAAGATCATTTTAGAAGATTCAAGACAAAACCTTTAGTGCTTCGACAATTTGTTCAAACGCATGCAAAAGTGTATAGATCTTCATGGGGAATATTTTGAAAAACAATAAAGTGAATTTCGATGATTAATATTTGTTTTTGTTCTCTAATTTCGAAATATAAAAGGCAACCCTCGTATTATTCATATTCGAAAAATATTTGAGGGTCCTTTCGCTTGAATTGAATACGGCACAGAATGATATTCTCGTACAAATTGAATAGCGGATATTTCAAAATTTATAATTCTCATCTGAAATGGTTTGAAGGATTTCCGCTAACAATTGGAAAATCCGGATCTCTACACAAATATTATGTTCGTATTCAATAGATCTGTTCCGGAACTTATGCTCGGAGATGTTGAATCCGAATGGGAATAAGTTTACTTAGCGAATAGAACTGAAGGAGTCCTAAATACACTCTAAGATAATAATATCGTGGTAAAATCATTGTGTGGTTTAGTCCCTTAACATAATTATCTCCTTTCAAATGATAGCGTCATTAACATTGATGTCACCAAATAGACTATTATCAGGACTTATGAAAAGATGCATTCATAACAACGAGTGCTTGATGAACTACTTTTTCGGAAGTCCATTATATCTTTGAAACGTAAATTTAATGAAAAACAGTACAATGAAAAAGGGTTTCAAGGCCTGGATGTAATAACGTCAAACATCTCAATATTTCCACTCTCATTGGTGTCTCAAAGAAATTCAATTTTTGTGAATGTGAGAAATATTCTGGAAATTATGAAACTTTTGAAATGGCTGAGGGTTATATAATTCTTTATTTCGAAATTATATTTCCAAGTTCCTTAGATTTTCGGTATTACTATTTCCGTAATATGGCCGTATTGGTAACCAAGTTGACACCAAAAAAATTGATCGACGAAGCCGGGAACGATTGGATTATCCATAATGGGTAGAATATGATTGAAGGTTCCTGTTGAACCATCCTTCTGGAAACCATATTAATAACCTTTTGAGATATTCCTTTCCAAATATTCAAGAATATGTTGATTCATAACCTATAGTAATTTGGAATATTTTCCACCCTGTTTTGACATAAACTGGACGCGAGCTCACTTGCAACAAGAAGAAGAAATTCATGTATTTCAAAACAGATTTGAAAACTCATGAAAAGACATGCAAATTTTGCTGTTGATATCCGATCTTTGACTGGTATGAGTGGTGAAATTGTGGACTTTTGAAATTTTCACTCTAGCTAGTAAACAGAAAGATCTACAACTATCGAAATTGGCAAATAGTCATTAAATGAGTGGAATATGTGAAATTCATTTTTCCATTCTGGAAACTATTTTTGTGATCCTTTATGCATTTCGGGAAAGAAGAAATTTTTTTCTTTTAGAACATCAACAACTGTAAGATTTGTTAGATTAGGCATATCGTGCCACAATTGCTGTCAAAGTTCGATTTTATTCTTTATGTTAGCTAAATCATAAAACTGGGCATTAGATTCACAAGTTTGTTTCAGATTTTCAGTTGTCATCTTTTGCATCTGCGCCGGGTGTAACTTAGATAATGCGATTGATGGCGTGTTCTCTTCAGAAAAACGTACTTCAAGGATGGTGATAATTGAATCCTTGTATGGTATTAGAAAATACCTCTTTCAGTATTCTGAAGGGCTCTCTGCTGGATGATTGCTTCTATGACGTTGTTTCCCCGGGATACGTGGCATTGAGCTACCGTGTTAGGAATCACACGTTAGTCCTTAGCTCGCACAAGTTTCTCAACTTCTGAGAGTTGTCGTTGGTATGGGGGCGACAGCTGATTAACGGAAAAACAGATTTTAAACAAACAGATTGATGTAATGTCCTCCTCCAGTCCGACTTTCTCCACAACAGCAGTAAGTAGCTTCCTTTATAATTTCGTTCTGTCACTTTTTCCAGATTTTCACGGTGGTTTTTAAATAAACCCTCCGTCTTTTCCTGACATCGTTGAACAACCATCAAAATCAAAACCAACGCATTTATTTATATTCAGATCTTCTTTTGACAAAAACTCATCTATGCTATGTGTAATCGATTTCACATCCGAAATATTTTAGCTCAATGAATCCGACAAACATTTCTTGGACTGTGTTTCTTCATCAAAATATCGCATCCCAATCGATTGTTGTTCAGTGCCAGAAATATCAGCTGTTTCGTCTGCTAGCACATTATATGCTGCTGCTTCTTTCACTTTTTTCATAATATCAGCCTCAATAACGCTTCCACAAATACCAATAATTTCATTTTGAATATCCACTAAACGGTAGCTCGCATTCTTTTTCCCTTGCTCAATGTATTTCTTCAAAATCAAATCTCCCGCGTCAATACGTAGCCTGTATTAATCCTCGAGAATAACTTCACCATAATGTTTACCTCTCAGTGCTAAGTCGTGTGACTCTCAAAACGTATATAATGCAGGAAATAATAGATTTTATAATTTTGCTATTTTCTTCAATAATTCCCTGAGAATATTTGTTCAGTTGCAAATCGACAGTCACACCTTCGAGAAAAGATTTAGCAGCTTTCGAAGCCTCCTTATGGAAGTGGGTTCCAATATGCTTTTTGCACTGCTCTTGAATATATTTGAACTTATAGAAGGGCCTAATAGTAAATGATCCCAATATGCCTCTAAATGAGTTTAGATTTGGTGGGAACAACGTACAATATTTACAAAATGCTCCTTTTTTTGGCGCCTGGAATACACCAACCATGAAGAGTATGTTTCCAACCAAGAATAATTGAATTTTCTCTTCAAATGTTTTGCATCTTCCGCAAAGTTATAGGTCGCGGAAAGGACCTTCTTCTTTTCGGTTGATAACATGTGTGCCCGTTCAACATATCGCCCGATATCATTTTCATTACAGTCATCTCCATCCATCAAGAAATCAGGATTCAGCGCCAGAGCCAGGTATCTAGAGGAAATTGGTCTAGGTAGTTCCTGCAGCTGAATATAACCTGTTGTGGTGACTGATGAAGACACATGCGTAATTTTCGTTACTTTTGTCCTGTTCATCGTTGTTGCTACTTGATCCATCAGTTTTTTTTTCCTTCCAAACTTCCTGCAAACAAAACGCTCTGATAAAACTTTTTGTAATTAATTGAATTTTTGCGGTAGAGCAATTTTGTTCAATTACTTTCAAACATTATCTTAGGAAGCTTATTTAGCCTTATTTATATCAAGGATTTGTTTTAATTTGTATTTAATTAAACCACAAATATAATTTATGTTTTGTTTTCTAAATAATTACTGAAAACGAAACCACTGTTGAGTTAACGTTAAATTCATAGAGATTGAATCAATAAACTCGTTTTTAATAAAATAATAGTTTTTCTTAACATTTCCCTTCCACATAATCGATCCTTTCTTTCCACATCAAAAATATGCCAGATAATATGAAAAATGATATTCTTAACGATTATTATACGTCTCTAGCAAGTATATCCTTTACCAAAGCTATTAGCTAAGAGGAATAAAATTAAAAATAATAGCTCTAGGTCCAAGATTAAAGCAGTACATAACTTACCAAAAAACTTTCTGATGTCCATTTTGATTAAATGATGAATGGAGACACACTCTGAGACTTCACAACTTAACACTGAGATGATGAGATCTTATATTATTTAATAAATATAAATCAATATTGACTAACTCGGGCAATCGCTTTCTAATTCGCTTGTTTAGCTTGTTTTGTTGATCGCTTTCAACTAAAAAGTGAATCGCTCACAGCGGCTCACGTCTTTATATACCCAAACGAACATCATACTAGAATGTACGGTAACATTCTACCCGGTCTAGAAGCTGCTACCAAATTCCAGAGAGTTCATTGAACAAGCGCCATCTAGCGTCGAGTAGCAATACTAGGTTTTACAAGGATTGTAGTCGATTTATTCAACTGTAGGCTGTAGGTGTTTCTTATGAACACTTACACTCACAGATGGCATTGTCCACAAAACCAATTAAAATTGTTCCTAACAATAACTTCTACTTTAGGTATGCCGCATACACATTATACAAAACTAACGTGAATGCTGGTGAACGGCTGTCGTAGAACGAAATGCAATGCACACAACACACACACACACACCATACCTTCCTCATACCTACATATTTTTACACTATTTAATGGCAAATCTGATATAGTCGTCATGATAATGGCGGCGATTTTAAAAACGGATGTTGAAATCTTAATGTTATTCTGAATATTTCATTACTTCGTACAATATACATTAAACCTTGTGAATTTATTTACGTTTTGTCATGCGATGCGGAATTTATTAATAGGTAAGGAAACCAATTGCGCGCACTTTGGCCGATTTGCGGCTAGCTACATTTGATCTCTAGGGGGGGGCGACGCCCTTGAATAGTTTATTTATTAAACTTGTTGCAAGCATACACAAACCTGATATGAAGATTTTTGCTTCATTATCGGTAGGCGAGATTTTTAGAGGCGATGGCTTGATCGCTTATTGAAGTAAGCTAATCCATAGCTGATGAAATAACGTCTGTTATTATAAAACTAATATCTGTAAAGGCTCAGCCAAGAGAATACTCGAATCTCGTAATGAAAATTATGTCGTTCAGAATATATGCCAAGCGGTTTCGGGAAATATTCAACACTTATTGGTGAACAATTAGTGTAAGAATTCAATTTTTTTTTCATCAATAGTCGAATTTTCAATTGGAAAATTATACTAGCACCACAAAATTGTTATGGATCAATCCCAATCAACTCCAAATTAACAGATTTAATTATTCCTCATAAGATCTGTGGCAGACTGAAACAATCATATCTAGTGTTGAATCCTGAATGCTTTGTTTCTTGGCTCCGGTTTCACCAAATTCATTGTTGACAATAGTATATTTATTACATTGCACAGTTCTAAGACTGTACTTTAACTTTCACACTATTCTTTTATTTTAAGGTGTCATAACATATTTACCTCAGATAAGTATCTGATTCTGTAATTAGATTGCGTCAATAAAAGTATAAAAAAATTATGTTAAAGATCCCACTTTGAATTTTTAGTGAGATCTCCCTAGAAGTCATTGGTTTTCCAACAAAGACAGTTGAGATTTTCAAAATACTACATCAAACAATAAGACTAAATAGTGAAGAATGTAGAGCCAACAGATTTCATGAATTGTCGAAGTTTTTGTCAGAACGAATGGAAATTAGCACAATAAACTGAGGTGATTGAGAATAATTCGAAATCTTTCATGAGTAAAACATCTGGGGGTACAGTCCAAAACAAAAAACGAGAGAAGGGTAACTAAATAAAATTTTGTATGAACGATAAAATAATACTGAAGTGTTCATCAGCAAGTTTTGTCACCCTTGCTAGAATTTTTCTCAAAAATTAATTACGATTCCATAAATTAATTTTAGTGAATATTGATTTAACCATGAATTCAACCAATATTTCACTTGTGAACTCCATGAAATCTGATAAATCAAACGTTCTCAATCATCCAATATTATACCAAGTATTTTCTGTTTTGTAGAAGGACATATTAATGACTAGTTACTTCCCGAGGCTTTGTGATCGAATTATGTTACCTATTAAGAAATTCGCAACCGTCAACGATTTCTACCGTCTCGCGTCTGCCCGCGTTCGGGTTGCGTTCTCGGCGATGACGCTTCATTGCTTAGACCGGCCCTTTCCCCCCAGGCATCGTCTTCCGTCGTCTCACAGTAAAAGCAACGCGTAATGGCTTACTGCGTTGCATCAAGTCAACCTTATCGTGATAACTTTTGCACGATTCGTCCAAATTACTTAGTATAAGAGACAAAGTTTATCTATATTAAATACCTAAAACAACAATTGTATCAATTTTTATAAGAATTCGACAGATATTCTAAAATGTGCATTGTGAAAAAAGTATCTAATACAATTGTGTTGATAGCTCAGTATTTCGCATATAGTGGCTACCACAATGTATATGTTATCCCGGACAAAAGTCTAAATAAAAATTTAAAACTATTCAAAATGAACTACGGTACATTATCTACATGTTACTCTAACGGTATAGGCAGCACACGCACGATAGCTCTCGAGAACAAGAATATGTCCAACTTACTTATTCAGGTTATATGCTGTATTTATGTTGAGTTTCATCTAAATCCGTTCAGTCGTTTAGGCGTGAAAGAGCCACAAACATACTTACATACATACATAAAAACATCTATCCATCGTCACAAACTTTCACATTTATGAGATTAGTATAGATAATTTGGTGGGTTTCTGATAATACTTGTTTTAACTCCATTGTATCGTGATATAAACAACATTTATTAGGGTGAAGAAAAACAAGGGAAAGTCAGTAGCCTTTGGGAAAAGTGGTATCAATAGGCATTATGGGACTTTGTTCAGATACGTAATGTGAAAGTGATGTAATCATGTTATATAAGTGCCACTTAAGAAAATGAGAACCCATGAGGTTGCCTTTTACATGTTATACAAAGGCTCTGTAGAAACGTCGTTGCATGAAAAAATTCAAATAGAGTTTTGATAAACCAAAGGTCAGATCTTTTCATCTTCCTAACAATAGGAAGGTCGACTATTTTTGGCAAAGTGTTCAGACTCATGCACACATAATCAGTGAAATTCGTTAAATTTTCAATAGAATTTCAATTCATAGCGTCAAAACTTGTCATGTGAAATCTATAACATCTCATGATATCACACAGTTCAATGGGGAATGTTCCTCCTGACGAAAATCAAGTAGTTTTCATAAAAGACCTCTAAAACAACGCATTTTAAACTTATCATTTAAACCTTTTTCTTTAAAAAAATATTTAAATACTTAAAAGAGAGGAATAAAATAATGCTTTCAAAATTTAAAGGGATTCGTCTCTATTTCACCATTTGGCAACATCGGTTATAACTAATAAAGGACAATGAATCTGTTACCTGTATGAGACAAACAATGATGGCATATTTTAGAGGCGTGCTGTTCTGTTTACTTATGTTTCGAATTCCAAGACATTCTGTAACATATGACATTTTGTGCACCAAACCTATCTTCCTCTATATAAATAAATAACAAAACAACTGTTGTTTATGTGGCTTGTGGAGGTGGTATTGAACTTTAATTTATATTTTGCCTTAACCCATTAGTGCATATTGTTCGTTTTATCGAACATGCCTATTCACGTCGGCGAAGAGAAAGTCTGCGCATATTTTCAATTATTTCTCGCGAAAAAGTTGTTAACACATATAGGATTAACAGTTGTTTCAGTCATGAGTGATGAGAAGTGTAAAAGTGTTAGTTTTGCTTGTTTGTATAGCGATGGATACAGAATTGTACTCAACTCGCTGCGGCGGGTAAGTTATTATACAATATCCATATTATTTATGACCAAATATGAGAAGAGTAATGTAAATTCCTTTAAATGAACTCACATACTATCAACTAGTATCACAGATAACCCCCGTCTATCTTTATTTTTTTTGAAATCAGTCTTTATATTCCATGTTCGTTTTATCGAACATTATGCACCATGGTTACTTATTGTACGTCTGTTTTGTCACAGATTATCGCTTGCCGAACTGATTGAAATGTTGGAACATAGTTACACAGAGACTGGCGATATATACATTACACCACCTCAAGACGGCGAAGATACTGATTTTGATGGTGATCTATCAAATGATGATCATGAAGGATATATTTCTCACCTGGGACCAGCTATGCTGCAGGTGAAAAGTGCCTGAAAAGCCTGGCTGCTCTTCCGTAAAATTTACCCCTCCCATGAATTGTCGTCTGTTCTGCTGAAACTCAGGAGAGATTTGGCTCTGAATTTCTTGAAGACTCACAGCCAAGCATCAAAAAAAGGCAAATCACTATATCGAAAAGGAAAGATGTGAAAAAAACGCAAAATTTACTATTTTTGCAGTAGATCTCCTGTTTTGGTTCTCAAGTTACTGTTCCACTGTTTGACAGTTGAAATCTACTGATATTTATAAGTCTCTGTATCATGGAGTGGTATGCCGCAAGTTTATGAAAGTATGGGTGCATAGATTGAATTGTGTTAATTTGTGAAGTATTATTTTCACCCCACCCATTCCATATCAATAATACCTCACTGTTCATTTATGACCCCCAGTCAATCGAATGTATTGATCTTGGGTGCAAGATGAAAAGTGGATCATCTAAGACGATAACAGGAGGCGTTCTGGACAGTTGTTGGACACCGATGAGCCACCCAGGCACTTCCCAAAAGCGAAAACCCATCAAAAATGACCATGGTTACTGTATGGTGGTGTGATTCACTATAACTTTTTGCAACAGGGCCACACCATCACAGCTGAGTCCTTTTGTGACGAAATCGACGAAATGTACCGAAAATTGCGGCAGCAGCAGCTGGCAGTGATCAACAGAGGATGTCCAATCCTGTTCCATGACAACACCCGTCCGCACGTTTCACAAATCACTGTCCAAAAATTAATCGAATTGAGTGTTGAAGTTCTACCTCACCCACCATACTCCCCAGACCTCTAGCCAACCGACTAACATCTTTTCAAGTATTTCGATAACTTTATCACCGATAGAACCTTGGCGAATCAGGACCAGGCAAAAACTGTCTTCGTCAACTTCATCAAACCTGGAACACAAATTTTTTTGCTGTAGGAATTGCTCAACTAGTGTTGCGTTGACAAAAATGCACTGATTCAAATGGCGCTAATTTCGATTAAATTGAATAAGTATTCATTTAGATATGACAGTTCAAAGTAAAGTAAATTCATAAAAATGAACAAAAGTTTTGGAACGACCTAATAAATAACATAATACATGCGTATTACTATAAATATTTCTCTTACACAGAAAACAGTTCAAGCTTCTGCTGTACTTCGAAGTAGTTTCTGACAAAGACAATTGTCCATCAGTACGATTTTGTGGAACTTCACAAAACAAAACCTTAATATCTTCCGTGAAGTTATGACTTTATATCACCGGAAGAGGCAATTCTGCTCTTGTCACGGTGACAGTTCGTGGAGAGATTCATACGATTGATTAATTCAATCCCCACAACTGTGATTGAGTTAACCAATCGTTCAAATTGAAAATGGGATACTTTTTAGAAGAGAATGGTTTTTGAACACAGTGATTTTAGACTTTCTTCTTTTCCATTATCATAATTAACTTCAATGAAAATACTCCATAGATATTTGCTGGTCAGCTACAGAAGTTTCTTTCGAATACAATTGGAAGGAAACAAAAAACCAATAATTTTATATATTTTTCAATGATGGAGAAGTGGAAAGTCAAATAGTATTTTCACAAAAAAATGATTACTTTCGTAATCGAAAGAAAATATTGAGACATTTTCCAAAGTAATTTGAAATGAGACGAATCGAAAATACTGCACTGCATTGTGAAATTTATTTCTTTTTCTAACATTTTTCCGAAAGTGACGATTCAATGCATCTCCCAGAAGACTGATTAACGTTCTTCTCTTTTACAATTCAATCTAGAGTCACAACTTCCTCTTCCATATCAAAGAGATCCCGAATAAGACCCGAGAAAGTATATCAATTGGAAATTAGTCTCCTGAAAGTTTCGGAAAACTCATCTATGCCAATTAAACTTCCAAATTGGCAGCCACCTCTCTGATGTAGATTTGATTATTACACGCGAAAGGCTGATTCCCTTGGCGCGACAGAAGAGCTGAGTGTTGCAAAAATCAATGAGTCGAATTCAACCGGTAGACACTTTTTCAAATAAAATGACTGATTATGGCATTGATTCATAGTTTGAAATGATGAGATAAGTAAGTCGAAAGGAAATTAATCGACTTCAAAAAAATCAACGCTATATTATGAAATACATTTTTTATATATATACTAAATCAACCAACAGATTGAAATCCAATTAGGGGCTTTCAGTGCCATCTAATATGAAACTTATTTAAAATAGCAACTAGTTATCTGATTCAGAAACTAAATACTTATTTAATTTTTTTGCGATATTGTGGTTTTTTAATATTTGTTGAATTTAACTGGCAACAACCTCAAAAATACTGGTTTCGTACCTACTTTTGATTTCGTTCTACTGGATAATTTCGTGTATAATTACAAACTAGCTGACCCAGCGTGCTTCGTACCGTCTTAAAATCAATAAATGTGTAATTAACCTTTTCATATTCATATTCAGCAGTAGATTTTGTATCAGAACACAGTAGATTGATATAAACACCAGTAGAAAACATATTTTATAGATTTAACATGAAGGTTTAGACGATGTACAGTAATTTAACAATTATTATAAAAAGTGAACAAAGTCATCAGTAGATTTCAACTGTCAAACAGTGGAACAGTAACTTGAGAACCAAAACAGAAGATCTACTGCAAAAATAGTAGAACTGACAACATCGAATTATTTTCCCCATCATCATCGACTTATCATTCATCTGCGATGGATCGATTTGCAGTATTTCGTATTCTAATTGCATTACGTCTTATCAGTCAAGGCAATGTTAATAATGGATGAGATAGATTTTGTTGACATTGCTTCTATTATGACATAACAATTATTCATGGGAATACATGCACAAATGTCATAACCACAATTATCTAACAAACCGAACGTCGTCAGTTCGTTCATTTATTGATATTTTTTCTAAATTCTTCAGATGTTTTATTAGTTATTCTGCTATCACGGGTGGAATCAAATCCAACCAATCAAAAATCATAGAACTCAGAGACGTTTCTGAGTTATAAATGATGTAATCATAATTTTTGAATCTATAGCAAATACTTTCTCGACACCAGAACAAAATTATGGTCTCTCGAAGCGCGTTTCGCTAACCAAGTTAGCGTCCTCAGGAGATCATTATGAATTAATTTAACTACCATGTTAGTGTTTTTGTATATGCTAGTAGCCTAACTACTACCAGTTAGTAGTACCTAACTACTCTCTGTTAAATACTAACCTAACTATTACCGGTTAGTATTACCTAACTACTACTTGTTATTGTTCCTATATTAAACTACCTGTTTTTTCAGTATCTGTAATTTGTTATGTATTTCCTCTATGTTAGTGACTATCCCCTACATTTTTTTTTTAATATTCATCTGTTTTTTCATCTAGAACTCATTCCACACTTTTCAATTCCCAAACATTAGAAGGCATCAATAAACCTGTTGTCATGTACTGGTCTCAATGATTTTGAATATGTCTGACTTATTCTGTGGTCGTTGGCATGTTCAGCGACACTATATTTATCCGGTCTATGAAACCGAACATGAGAAACATGTTCCTTGTAGCGATCTAATATAGTACTTTTGATTTGACTAATATTTTTCTTATCACAATCCTCGCAGCTGATTTCGTAGATCCCAGACTTTTCATTTTCCAACGTTTTGTCTTTCGGTCTGTTCAACACTTGTTGAAGTGTATGTGCAGTTTTGAAAGCCACTCTTACATCCAATTTTTTGGTTCGGACCAACACATTGGTATATTTTGGTTCATACGGTGGAAGCACTATGAATTTTGAATGTTCCTGTTTTGAAAAGCCGAGGCAATACGAAGATACTCCCTAAACTTGTAGTCCCGCTAATTTTCGTTATGGGCAATGATAGGAGCTGTCAGGGATATACCTGAAAGTGTTCGTATTCTTTCTATTTACATCAAAGTCTGGACTTTTATCGACATTTTTAATGACTGGTATATCCAGGAATAGTAGTTATTTTCAATTTCAAACGTGAATTTTATACTTGCGAATCTGTTAATGAGGCAAAATACAAATTCCTCTAGCCTACTTCTATTCATATCGAAAATGTCAACTATATCATCCACGTATCGGATCCAGGTTCGTGGAAAGTAATCCAATTCTTTCCTTGGTTCCATTTCAAATCTGGTCATGAATAGATTAGCCATGAAAGGAGACAACGGCGTCTCCATTGCCGTACCCTCATGTTTCCCATAAAAACAGTTGGCGAACTGGAAGCAATTTTATCCCATGCGAATTTTGGTAAGCCGGATGTACCCTTACTCTTCACCACTCATTTAATCAACATCCAAAAGACGTTAAAAAAATTTGCAACTTTGTTTTATATTTTAAATATCATTTCATAATTCTCGGTGGATTTTATTTATTTTTTCCTTCTCAAAATAATTTTTATTTTGCCATTTCCAGTAAAAATAAATATTTTTTCGTGAAATGTAGCTAGTAATTAACTATTTAAAAATGAGGTTCATTTCTGTAACAAGTAGTAATAGTTTATAGATATCATATACTTTTCATCAATATAAAAAAGGATATTGGTCAAGGGCTGCTGCTAAATAAAAAACTGATCTGTTTCAAGAAGGTCAAGCCTATGTTGCTTTGAGTAGGACTGAAATGCCTGATGGCATTGCTACAGATGAGAAAGTTTCCAACAAATTTTTGAAAAAATTTCCTGATATTCGAGCCTACCAAGAAATGCATCGATCAGTCCACAATTCTACTGCTACAATGTAGTTTGCCAATTAGTAGTAATATTTAATTTCTATATCTCCTAAGGAACGGTCTGAGAATTTTATTAAGGTTTCACTTCCCCCGCATATTTGAACCATCAGGTCAATTTGGTTTCGGTCAATTTGATTTCTTTATTTCACGTACAAGTTTTGAAATGTTTTTTCTTTGAACAACATCGGTAGCTTGTATCACCATGCCCGACCATCACACTTAGTTCATATCTTGAAAACTGTTCAACCAATTTTGGTGAAATTTGCTCTCTTTCCTAAGCATAGGTAAATGTAAGCTATAGAAGGAATGACCATAATCTGACTAACAATTTGGGAGATTAGTCTGGACGAACATTAATACAAACATACTTAAATCTATGAAATGTTTGTATAATTATTTGGTAGCTCTTATTAATTAACATATTTGACAAAATGCAATGACTACATTCACACTTGTCAAATTTTCAACTTCATTTTTTTGAAGTCACTCTCCTGTCTACGGGACTTATGAAAATTACTCATGGTGAGAAATCGAGAGCCATCAAAACAGTCATACTGTACAGATCTACTGTACTGATCTACAGATATCAAACTTTCGAAGCTTATCGTTATCCCAACAATCAAATTATAAAACATTTTTAATTATAACTTTTAAATGAGTTCCGGGTACAAAACATTAGAGCCGATTAATATTCAATGCAAGATTATTTTGTGAAACATTCATTTACACAATTTGGCATCCTTCGTTCGGAAACAAAGTTAACGATATTTATTCGTATGGGAAGATTCTCATGAACCGATTTTTGTCATTGAAAGTCGACAATGCTTCAAGTGAGGTGAAACAATGAGTGTTATTTTTGGTCTCAGACTCTCTTGAAATCATCCGAACATAGTAGATTCATTCAAAATTAACCATCAGAGTTTAATCATGTTTTCAGTTTCATTTCTTTCAATACTCCCACAATGTATCCTTCAAGGAAAGGCGATGACAAAACCAAGCTTTTACATCGACCGATATTCGTCTTCTGTCTTTCACAGCAGCATTCACTGCAAGACAACCAGTTGAAACTAAGGCCTAAAAACATCATTCCTAATTCAACACCAGACGTCGCTATTCCTCATCAGGGGTGCTACTTTCTTTGAATCTGTTATGAACGATAGAGGACGAATCTTAGCCGGAGGTCAATGTCGAAGTTTGGTTTTGCAACTGACCGCCTGGGACAGGAGGACCTATATACTGAATTCCAGTTTTCAAATGGAACATTCCATTTTTGCAGAGTTACTTCGTGTGAGTTGATTCCAAAAATGTGTTATGTATAAAGGAATTTGAGGGGCGTTTCTCTAGCACGCATGGTTAGCTTCTTCAGAGGTGCTTTCATCTAGAATGTTGAAAACGGACTGTTGTATCCTGTATCAGAGAGATATTTATACTCTAATCGATATGGTGGAGGAAGCCATAGAGGCGTTGCAATATGTTGTTAGGGTGGTAGGGGGTTCTGAGCGTGACGTTTTGGTTATATCTCCGTTCTGGCGTGGATTGTGTTTCATATGGAATCCAGCTTAAGTATTTCTTTCGAGTTCCGTTTAACTTCAAGAAAAATTTGGTGATCTTCGTCACTCAGCTCATGTTCCACTACTGCTGATTCATTTGATCTTTCCAGTCTGCAATTCTTTTGGGGCTCCTTCACCATAGTACCTTGACCTCTTTGTGGTTCCTATGTATTCTGTATTACGTGAACATGTTATGCGATATACACTCGCAGCAGAGTTGGTCCCTGCGATCTGTCACAAGTACCCCATTTTTTCTGTCTCATTGGTACTGATTGTGTCAACAGTTAGAGATCTCAGACCTTACTTATGTTCTAAGAAACATAAAATTATTAGATGAAGTAGAATTAGTATGAACTTACTATTGACGATGGGGATATATATGAAAATCAGCACTGAAACTTCCAGAGAACTGAGTAATATTTTCTTAACACCAGGTATCCATAAATAAGTCATATGACCAAGCTAATATGTATGCGTTCACTTTTTTAAAGTAGGTACATAACTCTATCTATCCCATAATTTTTGTTTCTCATAAAATAGGTACTTTCTGGTGGTCCTTGGATCTAGGACTGTTTTTCTGAAAATGAAATTTACCAAAGTGAAAGTCTAACCTTGTTGAAAATTGACATAAAGTCATAAATTTGCATAAGAAATATATATTCAAATATTTGTTTATGTTGCAACCAGTAGAATAAATTTCTGAAACGGTTTATATTTTTTCTTATCTTTATTTCAGACGTCTAATATTTTTGTTGCTCTAGCCATTTTGAATATAAATACATTTTCTGAAACTCTAGGAAATTTTCATGTCACTTAATTGTTACAACACTCACAGTGAAAGTTTATACGACGAAACCTGGTTGATCAAAGTTGAATGACAATATTATAACGCATTGAAGGTTCTCAACAGTAACAGGAAAATCAGTTATTTGTAGTTATTTTTAAATGTTCATATTTCATTTTCTATTATCATTCCATCGATTGGATTTAGAGAAATTGAATTGAATCCGAAACCTTTCAGCAATATAATATGCGCGCACCACTGATACTATACCATTAGCTTAATTATTAATACAAATCTTCAGCCTGAATCTCGGAATTCGTCAATTACTTTCAAAAATATTTATTTTTAACATTTTCAAATATGTCTGCCACAATGTTGAACGCGAGGTAATGTTCAGCCATTATTATTTTCCGTTCACAATAATAATATATTTGAAAATATCAAAACGGCAAACGTCGTCAAATGCATTTAGAATTACTAAAAAACTGATACCTGTCCTACCTGCGCACTCACCGGGGTAGGTATTGGAGCCTAAATGTACAAAAACCTAAGTCTGGTCAAATACATGCAGGTAGCCGCTCACTGGCTCTTAGACTAATAGTTCCAGAAAGTATATCCCTCATTACAGGTCTATTCTCAAAGTTATCAATTGAAAAGTAAAAATGAGTTCAATAGTCGAGCAATTCGCATATTGAATTTATCAACAGTTGGATGCATGTGTTATATTGGCAACCAGATAATTAGGGTGTATAGCAAATATTTGACTAGTTTTTTGGTGCATAATTGATATTTCACTTTGTACGTATGTTATGTATGTCCATTATGATTTAGTGACAAAAAAATAATTGACTAAATTAATCAATGCTGAACAATTAAGTTCACGATCACTTCAATCATAGTTTCACCTCAAAGGGTACTCTTAATTTATCAGAAAATGTTATTAGGCAGTGTTGTGCCAGTATACGGAAATGTTTTTTAGAAAATGTCAAAAAATTTTGTGCACGAACAATTAAATGTTTAGCGATGGAAGGAAGAAATGTGAAAATTTAAGGATTTAGTGATTAATCATGCAGGTTTCTGACAGTTTTTGTAATTTAGTTTTTATTTATGTTCAATACATATTCAGGTTTCTAAACGTTTTTGTAATTTAGTTCAATACATATGTAAATTAGAACTAACCTTTGAGGTATGATTAAAGTGATAGTATACTTACAGATTTGTATATAATTTCGACTTTAATTTAA
>NW_019294479.1:0-23557 GCF_000500325.1 Leptinotarsa decemlineata | reverse complement strand
ATTTTTGGATCGGATTTTTAAGAGCAGTATACCGAGGTGCAAGAGGTGTTTACACTCTTATGTGGATGAGAATAAATAAAGATACTGTGCCGAAGATCTTCACAAGAGTGGCAAAGAAACACCCTAACAAAGTAGCCCTATATTATGAAGACGAAGCGTGGACATTTCAGCAGGTAAGTAAATGAATTCTTTGAATTATAACATGCTCCCCAAATGTGAATTTTACAACCCATCCATAAAAAACATGAATTCATTATTAGTTGAACATGGAAAATCTCATCAATTGAACTCATCAATTGAATCAATTCCACTCCAGAACAAAAATATTGTTTTCTCAACGTTCGTTTCAGTAAGCAAGTTAGTATCATCAGGAAATTACTGAAACCAACAGAGAGTTTTTATATACATCTGAGCAAACAATCAACTTCCATAATCAGTGTAGGTTTTCGTATTATCAGATTGTTTCAAAAATTTTGTCCGTTTTAATATCATGTGTTTTTGTGGCTCCATACTATTCGGAATATACTGATTGATAGAGAATGTTGTAACCTATACATCGATGCTGTTCATTTTCTCCAAATTTCATTTTTTTTTTACCGCTTTTCATCTTATCACTATATGATGTTAACCAATTTTCGGCAAATTTTTCTCTACGAATTCCAATTGAACCGAAGCGCTGCTACATAAAACCATATCTAACCTTCAAACATAAAACCATGTATTACTTCTACGACCATAGAATATTTAGGTATAGAAACGGAACTGGCTCTGAGAGGTATAGTCGAAGTAAACGATATTTTGCATACTTAAAGTTGTCGGCACTCTCACAGAGTGTCGGAGTATAGGTTAATAAGAATCTACATCTAAAGTTTGGTTTCGAGGGAAACAAACTATTACAAGCAACATAAGATTTGACCGAAATTCCTTTCTCAACTGTACGTAAAATAGTCAAAAACAAAGCTTATGAACGCAAGACGTGATGTGATACAGGATTACCAAAACATTCAGATGTTTATCTGATAAAATCATTGAAAAAAACAATATACGACTGTTACAAAAGCAATGAGATTCCTACAACTGAAATCATAATGATGAAATTGAATACTTCCGGCCATAACATGAGCTGCTGTACAAAACTCTTCAATATTGGATAAAGAAACTAGGATTGAGATTTAAAATAATAAACAAATTTCAAGCAGATATGGAAAGCAGAAGAATAGTGGAATTGCTAAACAAATACTAAGATTGAATAACTAAATATAGACAAGAACAACGGCAAATTTTCTATTTGGACGAAACTTGGTATGACACTCACGACACAGTTACGAAAGGGTGGACTGATGGTTCGAGAATATGTACACCTACCATGCCTGCAAACAAAATTTGGTAAGAAGGTGATAGAGTTAATTAACGGAGAAGTATCTAATATTATCGAAGAAGACTGGCAAAAAAGGATTGAAAAAGTAATTTTAGCTGAAAAATACTATATTGAGATTGGACACTTCCATATTAATGGTGGAAATAAATTCATTATTGATTTGAATGATGAAAGTGATATTGAAACAGATATGGAAAGAGAATTATCACAAGCTTTCGGAAAAAAAATTGAAATCTCCCCGAACGAAGACGCCATCAATTTTTGAATGTCAAGGATAAACGAGACTTCTCAAGGCGGTCAATTGCAAAGCCAAGCTTCGACAGCGATCGCCGAACGAGATTCGTCTTCTCATTTTGACTGCAGCTTTCACTACATGGCAACTAGATGAACTTCTGATCCAACAGCGTTGTTTTGACCTGTCAAGTTCTCATCAGGAGAAATATCAACTCCTTTACTTTCAGTTTTGTTCTTTCTAGCACAGTTCAGTAGTTCAGCCTTGCACAACTGGCGGTTCGAAACAGGGCTGTACGGTGCTGAATCACAAATTCGTCTTATGCACAATTTTTGCTGAGATGTAAAAGAGAAACAAATGATTCAATTTGCAGGCAATATTTGTCAATACAAATTACTGACTGATTAGTTCTTCAGTGCTATGTATTACGCAATAACTTTTCAAGGTTAACTTCTACGTTTACACTTCAGCAAAGTATCTATTGAGAAGTAAATCCAAGAAAGTATACGACACAATGTAAAAAGAATTCGTGAGGTGGTGCAAAGGGAATAATGTAAAAAATAAGAACTAGACAGAGAGAGTACTTTTTGCCTATTTTCTGGAGAAATCTGAATATCATAAGCCCTCATATTATTCCATGCTGAAAGCTACTTTAAATGTACATGACTTATAAGTACAATAGATATATTGACAGTCTGATGATGGTGGTTGATGGATTCTCGACTCGTTATGTGCACTCCTGTATAATTCAGATATGTTTCAATAATTTTGCATTTCTATCGATTTAAGAATGAAATTCACTTTAGCGTCGGCTCAACGATTTTACCGCTTGCCGGGCGATAAAGTAGTCCGCAGGCCCTAAGTGCTATTTTACGCCCGCAAATACGGGCGNATGTCCATACGCCTATCAAAAGCATTTTCTAAATAGGTGTTATAAAATTATTGCAGTATTGTACCTAGATTCATTTGATTAACTGACACTTCATTGAATTCCTCAGCTAGAAGATTTCAGCAATAAAGTGGCAAACTATTTCATAGCTTGTGGCTACAAAAAAGGTGACAATGTTGCTTTTTTACTCGATAATAGACCCGAATATCCAGGTATATGGCTTGGTCTCTCGAAAGCAGGTATTGTAACAGCACTGCTGAATACGAATCTCAAATCTGGACCGTTGCACCATAGTATATCAGCTGCTGACTGCANATTCAGATCAAATATGAAGTCAGGTGATTATCATAACGAGATAACTTCATGAATTATATAAAATGGCTATAGGAGATACTCATTCTTCATTCACTACCAAAGAGTGTCTTAGTGATAGACAATGCTCCATATCACAATGTGCAGGTAAATATAAGTCTCCTACTTTATGTAATAGAAAGATCGAAATGATGGAATGGCTAAGACAACGAAATATACCTTTTACGGAAGATCAGTTAAACATTGATTTGTATAGTCTAATTAAAATTCATAAACTGCGATATAAAATGTATAAAATTGATGAAATTATAAGCGCCCACGGGCATACCGTCCTAAGGCTTCCTCCATACCACCCTGACTTAAATCCTATAGAGTTACTGTGGGCGTCTTTAAAGCAATATGTTGCATAAAGAAATGTAGATTTTAACTTGACGACTGTGGAAAGATTATGTGATGAAATTTTTAGTACGTTTTCTGAAACTGAATGGAAAAACGATGTGTGTTTTGACCCACGATTGTTTTATCGTGAGTATGAATGCTCAATGCACACAAGAATTACAATAACTCCCAATGCTCAAAGTTTTGAATAGTTTTTCATGGAAAAGGAAGCAACATTAGATTTCATGGTAGACGACATGATAATCAACTTGCAAGAAGATAGTGACACTGAACCAGATTACATCAGTTCAGACCTTAGCGAAGATTCATCCTCCGAAGATTAAGATAAAATATTTTTTTATTTAAATTTTTGCGTTTTTTTGCCTTTTTTAATGTTTTATGTATGTTTTATATGTTTTATTTGTAATTGTTACGATCTTTATGGAACGCCGTTTAAATTTTATTGTCACAAATATATTCATTCCTCAATTTATTCAACTAACAATTTATTTGTTTGAATTTTATTCAGGCAATTATTAAAAGTTCCGCCATTTTGTAGTAGTTGAAGATATTGACATTATATTCTAGGGTTACGAAGCATTTGACAGGAGCTTCAAAATGTCACAAGACCCCCTTTTCAATTTAATTTTTTTCCAGATGGCGCCCAGTCGCCATATTGAAAGTTTCATCTGTCAATTTCACTTCAAAATAAAGTATTCATGCATTAATTTCATTATCCTAAATTTAAATTTTTTGAGTTGACCCGTTCAAAAAAAGAAATGCACTGCATATGGAAAGGGCATAGTGGCGCCATCTTCCATAGGAAACGTTAACCTAATTGTACTCATTTAAATGAACATAAACAAAACTGTAAATCTCTAGTGACGTTGTTAGCTTCGTCTACGAGTAACGAGGTGGAAGGAGGAAGACGTTTCGTCATGGAGGAGATAAGTTCCCTGTAGAAGAGAGGAGATAATAAAGGGGAAGACATTTTCTTCTAGGAAGATGCCGTCAAGTGTATCGACATATTGAAATTTGTTAAAATATGTTTTTCCGTTAACCAGTCACCGTCCCTCTAAGAATAACTCCCAAAAACTGAAACTTATGCGAGTTAAGGCCTTTTCCACGTGTGATTCCTAACACGGGTTGGACGATAGGAAGTGAAAATCGATTGTCTGGCCTTGCGGTTCGAACTACCGTTTCACACAACGGTGAATTGAATGAGTGGAACAAACGACCTACGTCAACCCATCAGGCTACCAGGCTATATAAAACTTAATAAACGAATATCAAAGATAAATGAGCCCCTAGTGATCTGTTGCAAAGCCATGCTTCGAGACAACGACCGCCAAATGAGATTCGTCCTCTATATTTCACTAAAGTGTAAGTGTTAGGTAACTAGTTGGAAACTGGGGCCCGCAATGACAAATTCATGATCCACCACCAGACAGCGCTGTTTCGACCCGTCAGAGGTCCCATCAGTAACTACAAACATGAATCATGCCCTCCCGGGATCAAGTGTTTTGAGATAAAATCTTCCCCGCACTGTTTCTATGTGAAGAAGCATATAGAAACAGAACACATTGAAATCGGATTCTTTCAAACGGAAGTCAGCCTTTAGTGCATTTACTCCTTTATCTGACTCAAAACTGATTCTACTTTGTGTATGTGTGTATAGTGAGCGCATGGTGGTTTTCTGTACCTAACTCGACTGTTGTGGCCTCTGTTTGTGCTTGTCCCTCTCGCGGAACCTACGCTCGAAGATGTTTTTGGTGCATGCCAAGATCTAGGTCCCGGTAGATGAATCGGTTGGGTATTTATCTGGGAGCGTTTACGGTCGTCCGCAAGCAGGTGTTCATAAACGTTTCGATTTGGCGTTTATATGTTTCTGCGCACTGGCTCCAAAAAATGAAGGCATATAGGATAATGGGAAATAAGATGGTCTTGATTAAGAGCACAGTTACTGCGTTTGATGATGGGGTAGAGGTTGTGCCGATTGGTCTTCGCCAGTCCTAACCTCTGTTGGATATGGGACCTGAATGTTAATTCCCTGTCGAAGCTGAACCCGAGGTATCTTGCTTCGTTTGTCCACGGAATCTCATATCCGTGGAAGACAACGTATCCTTCCGGATGTACCTTCCTCCAGGTGAATAGTATCGCCTGACTCTTATCAGAGTTGTTACTAATCTTCCGGAGGTTGACCCACTATTCTAGTCTGTCCGCTCGTTGTTGCAGGTAACCTGTAACTAACGCGTGGTAAGTGGATTTTGCCAGTGAAGCTGTGTCATCCGCGTAGAGTGCCAACTTGTTGAAGTTGGTCTCTGGCTTGGGCACGTCTATTGTATACACCGAGGTGGGGGGATAGAACTGCGCCTTGTTTGACTCCTGATTCCAGAAGTCGCCTGGTGGAGAGTTCTTGTCCTACTCTGCATTGACATCACCGGTTAGCTAGAAAAGACTCATGATGCACTGTTTGGAACCTTTGGTGTAGTAATGAATATTACTAGAGTTTTTTCCCAACACCAAATCGTTATTTTCAACTGCNAACAGGTCTGCCAGGTAGGGGGACAAGGGGTTTCCCATGGCCGTTCCTTCCTGTTGTTCATAAAAGCAACCTTCTACCTGGAACCAATTTTGTTTCATACACAAATCAGTAAGAGAAACCAAGTGATCATCTTCAAAGAGGAAGATTAAAACTAGGAACTGGTGCTCGCACTAGTTCCTAGTTGTAATCTCCCTCTTTGAAGATGATCACTTGGTGATCGAAACACGTGTCGAGGTGTTAAAAATAACGATTTAGTGTTGGGAAAAAAACTCCAGTAATATTTAGAAAAGACTCGATTAGTCAAAAGTTGTCATTTGGACCACGAGTACGTTGTGCCAGACTCTATAGAAAGCTTTGGAGATATCTAGGAATTTTGTTTCAGTGTGGCTACCTTTGCCCAGGTTGGAATCTTCATTGCGTAGTTAACTTGAAGTTTTGTAGAGTGTTCTGACCTGAATCAGACCGGTAGGATTCTTAGTTTGTCTGACTAGTCCTCATATGTCTTTTCAGTACGACGTGTTCTGCCACCTCGCTCACCGATGTGTTCAAGCTTATTTTGTGATGATTATCGGGAAAAGTGGGGTTCTTGTTAGGCTTCGGAATCAAAATTACCGTGGCTTCATTGCCGCTATACCCTTCCTGGCTAGGGCTTTCATCGCCTGGTTTGGGATTTGACACAAAAGCATTGCTGGACTCAACTGTTCTTGAAGGATAAATCTAAGTAAGGGCGGTGACATCTACCCTAATAGAGACGCCATCTATATTGTCGACACAGAGTTCAATCCTTGAATATCGAAGACGAACGACGCTCCCCAAGGGGGTTGAGTGCAAAGCTAAGCTTCAACATTGACCGTTGACGAGATTCGTTCTCTGTTTTTCTCTGCATTTTTGACTGCAAGGCAGCTAGTTGAACTAAAGCCAAACACAACATATTCATGATCCAACACTAGAGAGCGCTGTTTTGACTGGTCATATGTCTCATCAGTGGTGTTAGGCTGAACCATCATCAATGAGACACCTGGCGCGTCGAAACTTTAGTTGGACTCTAGTTTTCAATGAGACTTTTTCCTGAGAATAGTACAGCGAACGTGTCACGAGAGGCAGCACTAGTAGTAGGGACAAACAATAAACTATTCACATGTTAAACAGTCTTATTTACGTAATATTAATTCATTATTTACAAATATAAATCTGATTTAAACAATCATTTTGTGTTAGTATAATACCAACAAGGCATTGTTGTTTTGCGAATTGTACGTCGGATAATCGATATCCGGAAGAAAACGTATTTTTATACCATTTATAAAACCTCATATTAATGAGGTTAGATGTAAGAAATGGATACATGCTTCGAAGAGAGTGGATTTAACAGTGTCATATACACTTCCATAATTGAATTGATAATTATAGGCTTCGTAAATTTTATGATTTGGCAATGTTGATTATTTCTACTGTTCCTATTGGCCAGTCAAACAAGAAGCGGGAATAGGGGTGTGACGTCACCACCCTACCACCCTAATAAATAATTACGGGAAAACTACGGTACTTAGAGAGATGAAACAAAGTACACTGTTTTTCAAGTTAACTATAAACTTAAAATCATGAAACAAGCCCATTTGCAGGAGGCTGCTAACTTTAACTTTCTAAATTATCACTGTCAGACATAGTTTTTTTTAAAATTTGTTTATTTTGTAATACACAGGTTATGTATGCTGTAGTAAACACAACTGTATATAATATAGCTATTCGAGCGAGAAAGATAGCGTAACGCCGAACCAGTCGCTTGCGTCACGGCGTCAGTCGCCAGGGCGTCAGTCGCTAGGGCGTGCATCGCCACGCCTGCATTCGGTTTCACGTGCTGCTATAGATGTTTCACATAAAAAATGTGTACTTCATATCGTTGATAAACACTATATACTCAATGTGAATAGAGTACTCACGTTAGATAGGTACTTATTTTGCTTCAAAGAAATTTCTAACAAACATGTGAATGTATTCTTTAGTGTTGTGAGCGATACAATTAACTTGCTTCTCATAAATACTAACAACCGACACGGCTTTGCATGGCTAGCCAACAGATGACCCACAGATGTTTCCAGTCATGATGTTACATCAGCTTGTCCGTGAAGAAGGTTTCCGTTTTAACCTAAAGGGCGTGCTTTTGAAAGTTTCATCCTCTAGAACATTTTAGAACAATCCAGAACATTTAGGAAAATTCTAGAATGTTGGGGAATAGTCGGGAATGTTCGGGAATAATCTGGAACGTTCGGAAAATGGTGTGGTAGCTTTCTATCATACGTGAGGAAGGTTCTCGTGTTTACCTCAAGGGAGTGCTTTTTTTTAAGGACAAAACACAAGCACTACAGGAAAATCCTTAAGATCGGTGTCTGTGCGAAAGTAGCGATTTACATTGAATTTGAATCGNTTATAGATTTTCATTAATCATTTGTTTTATTTTGTGTTTAAAGGAACTGAGTTCATATATTTTTTTATCTGAAGTGCTACTTTGTTATATAGTTTCTGACCTATGTAAAAACATATAGTAACATAAGATTATTTATTGTTTCTGTCTCAACTTTTATATCCTTCAAACACAGAGATTTTCCGTCATAATAATAAAAATGTACAGATGTAGTTTTTCGACCAAAATCAATTTAACATTTGTACAAATCATCTTTTGACATAACGGAATTAGTTCAATCATGACTATAATTAGAAGAGAAAAATTGTGAAACGCAATCAATCAGAATGCCGGGAAACCAATAATTTCAAGAAAGCAGGATAAAATTGAATAATTCTCTCAGAATTGAATGAACTTCCACCATTATATTGGTTTGAAAAAATCGTTAGTGATAAATTGGATGAATATTTGAACTGAATATTATTCGAAAACAATATTTCTGAGCAAAATTTGAGTCACCTCTATATTTGATATGCCTGTTTCGAAAGCTTCCTGACTGAAATGTAGTGAAAAGACGCAAATATTTAAAATGACATCTGAAATTAATTTGGGGAATGATATGAAATATGCATTCAACAAGACACGTAGTTTTTTGCAATTGATTTTCTACTTGCTAGCAAAATAATTTTTTAGATATCTGGTCCCTTGAAAAAAATTTTGAAATTTTCCCTTTACGATCACAGTCACTTCCTAAAACTGTATTCATTTTATAAAACATGCCTTCTATCACAGAAAATTCTCCTATCGTCTACAGTCTACACCAAAAAATGTAATTGCTGAAACCAATTAGTTCCTGATTTTTTAATCGAGCATGAGTCAAATAACAGAATGCTGACAAAAGCGAATTGCCGAATCTGGGGCCAACGCTGAGCAGTCAGAAACGAGAATGCAGTAGCGGCGGCACCGTTACGTCACGTGACGTCATGAACCTGAATGGTACTATAATCCTGCCGAATCACACGTGTAGGAATGCACATGAATATGAAAATCTCTCAAAGTAGGTCAGGTACCCCAAGATTGTTATTGCTGGTATACAGCGTCATCTATTGGCAGGAAGCGAGAGTACCACTCCACGCCTTCAAACATTATGTGCGTATGTATAATGTCATTAATGTCATGTGCACTGCCACCTACCTTTAAATAGTTCAAATTGGTAGAGTTTCTTGCGTTTGTAGGTTTCTTTATGAACGTTTACAAATGGATTCGTTAGAAGTGTCATTCATTGAAAGATGGCAATAGTCATTTTTTTCAAAAATTTTCTACGTTTTCATATTAGAAGATCAATTCCCAGACTCGAAAGCAGCAACATTGTTATTCAATTTATTCAAGAGCAAAAATCAAATGATGTTTGGCATTGACTTGAATATGATTAATGTTGACCTGATCAACTATTCCGATAAAAGTAATGATTGATTTATCTTATAATCGGAGAAGTAAAATTTTCCACCCCAAGAAAGAAGCGGCCTAGAGGAGCACCCGTAACTGATATTCACGAGTATGCGTATTCCAATATTAGTCGGATTATTTACGACTTGCCTAAGACGGAAGGGTATAGTATTACTGTAAAAAATGATTCAATTCAGGCAGATTTTTTGTTTACCGAAAAGGATGATTTTCGGTAAAGTCGAATGCTCAACACATTTTTGCATGAATTAATTGTGAAGAATAAAACAGGCTCTCGAGATGTCATTGTCAATGCTGGAATACATTTTCTACTAACAATGTACGGTGCTCCAAAATCAGAAAATTACAGATACTGTAAGCTTTGCTAAACTAACAAGACAAAGCACAGCTGTGAAATTTTCATCATTACGCCCTACTTCTTCAGCAGTTCAACAGTTTATTATCAAATACAAACCTGACTAGAGTTAAAAATAAATATATTACGGCCAATAACAACTTTTTTACCACCAGCACCCGATAATCTACTGAACACAATCTTTTGTGGTTGTACAAAAGGTTGTGGCGGCAAATGTGAATGCAAAAAATTGGAATAAGATGTTCAGATGTTCAGTTATGCCTAAACACAGAGTCAACCAATGATGAAGATGTCGATTTTAATATAGCAAGTCCACTCGACATTTTTTCAGCAACTGTTAATGATTTAGAAACTAAAGATATCGACAATGAATGACAAAAAACTTATATTCTGATTTTTTTGTGGATAATCATATCATAAACACATCATATACTTAGCGTAACCTGTGATAACTAAATTTGAATCGTTTTCAATCCTCTTTTGATTGCAAAGTTAACTACGAATATCATTTTGACGAGTCTCCAATTCATAGACCAATAATTCCAGGACCAGCTATCCAAATTCAAGTCACTAAAGGTCGGGGATCACAAGGTGGGTAACAAGACCCACCTTTCTATTTAAAAAAAAAATTGATAACGACTTTCCTGCGACGAGTGATTTATCACCATTGTAGTTTTTATCAAAAACTACTAAAATACTTCTTTTTCATACAAATTTTGTCCGACTCTGATATCTTGCCTCATTCTAAAGTTAAGAATTGTATTTTATTCATAAATATTCAAAATAAACATTTATTTAAAAGATAGAACTGAAGACTGTGATATTTTGTAACAGGGATAGGTGGAGAATAAGATGTTATCGATGCTTATTTTGAAGTGACAGTTTTTATATGCGTAGATAGATAAGACTATAATTCAACCCGAAATTTCATTACGATTTAAATGATCCTTGGAACCAAAAGATAAACAACTGATAGACGTTGAGCATAGTAAGCAAGCGCCTACCTTGTATAAATGATTTGAGATTTCGAGCATGGTGGGAGACTGGGACTTGGGCCATATCAACACAGAATACTATTCTGTGCCATCAACGTTGACCGTCAATTCAGTTCAACCGTACACGCTACAGAAATAAACAGTTAATGCGTACAACGGGTGAACAATATTTCTGAGTAGTCTAAGCCGGTTTATGCACATGTGCATACATTGTTTGTTGTTGCATAGAACATTTTCTGCAACAAACTGAAGAAGTCGAAAATGGTATGCTGGATATATGAAAAAGGGTGCCAGGTAAGTTCAATTGAATTGACTTTCAGTTTATTTGGCGTTCTTATTGGATCGATGATTTCATCAAACTGATACGTTTCTTGTTTTTATTATTCTTCAAAGTACGAGTAATTCATCTACACGAATAATCGATCTAACCATCGCCGCTTTTTGATTTCCAGGCCCGTATTGGAGATCTGTAAGACCTGACACAAAAATTATCATATTATTAAAATTTCATTAGCAGCAATCAAAAGTTTGTTTGTATTAGTACTCAACAGTAAATTGAAATACGTGCTGCAATTCTTTCCTATAAATGAACAATTCAATGGTATAAAGTTACCCATTATCGTTGATTTTTCACATCTGCCAGGACGCCTGGCATATGTGAAACATCAATAATAGTGTTTTGTGACTCCTGTGATGATTCTTGGGTACTGAAATATTTATTAAAAATACGTATACATGAAAAAATTTTAATGTGGCTTCAATATACCGGTAAACTCAAGAATCTTAGCTTGTTATTGCAATATATTACTGAATATCGTAGATTATAAATATCAATAATTAATGTTTCAATATAAATTCCACTATCATTGAAAATTAATTATATAAATATTTTTAATGTTCCTGGTGATAACAAATGAGACAAACATTCATGCTCTACTCGCTATCAGCTGTGATTTAAAAATACAATTTTGTCAGTCTTTATGAAATGTATTCTTCAAAAAAGTGTTTTAGTGCTATTTTCTTCATGAGAATGAAGTTAAAATTGTTTAACAATTAATTAAAAAGCATTATATATTATGGAAATGGGGTGAATTTTAATCTACCAAGAGAAGAGATTTTACATTTACTGACCCTTGAGACAGACCAAATATACGCAGGCTTAATTCGCAGATAAAGGCAACCTTTAAATGAAAAATATAAAAATATAATCAACTTACTGATGACTTGACACTGTGTCGCAGTGTGTTTGCTAATGGGCTTGTTTCATGCTATGGAAAATGATACTGGTTTGCTTATAGACTGATCGAGTTAGGGGTATATTATACTTATCAAGCCTAATCGGTCGCAAAATCTCTTTATATTTGCAGAAAAAAAAATTAGAAATGCAAGAATTTAAATTGGCCGCGTGTCTGTTGACCATTAAAATTGATCGTGTCTAAAGCAGAGTTGCCAAGTGTATTGGTTTTTAATATCCAATCACAGATCTGATGATCCCATTTGACAAACGCCAATTTTGTTGTTATTGTTGTCAACTCAGTGTGAATACTGTTACAATTATATAATTACAGAACGTTTTTTGCGGGTACCTATTTTGCTGCTTATTCCGTGTCATTAGTTTACATTCCGAAAAATACTTTTTCAGGTTATTTTTTGGATTGATATGTAGGGGAGACTGTTGTACCTTGGATCACGATTCACATTTGAATTTTTTTACAACCTGTTTTTTTTGAAATATTAACGGAGAGAGTCTCTACTGGTAGCATCATTGTTCCTACACATTATGTAATTTTTGAAAATTTAAATATTGAACAGCAATAGAAAAAAATGAACATATATATTGTATTGATATATGATCAATGGTACAAGACCATAATGTACCAAAATGATGTTCATCTCTGGAAATGATTTTTTCCACATATTGCACCGGTGGCCCATGCTTTTTGCTGAATCCTACCAAAACATAGTCCCCCTCTTCAAATGTCGTTCTTTCAAAATCAGTTTTTTCTTGACTTTCATTTACTTCTTGGTTAATTATGTTCAGTAGGTCTGTTACATCATCTTCATCTTCTAAGACTAAATCCACATCTTCATTTTCAGATTCACTATCAAAATTCAACTTTTTAATGTGTCCTCTTGTATTTTTATTTCTCTTTTTGGCATCCAAGGTTTTGGGCAATGATTTCGACTTTTTTCTCTCTNAACTGCTTTTTTCATCGACTCAGGGTCAATAGGATTTCTTTTTTTTCCACTTGTACTTCGTGGCATACCTACTGACCTATAACAACGAACGAAATAATTGTAACATCATGTACCTCTGATCACTGATCAGTGGTACAGGACGTTGTTTTGATCCAAGGTACATGATGGTGCGTTTTTTCAAACTCAACCTCCTCAACATTCTAGGTTAGGACTAAAACTGGAATATTGCTCAACATATTACTCACCAATGAGCACTGATTCAGTTGGAATATTATTTCAAACACAAAACACTATAGTCAACTTGTTAAAAAATAAAGAGTAAAGCCAAAAGTCGTTACTTTTCGCACAAAGGAAATGTAATTCAACTCTACTCAGAAACAATAGCACATAGACAACCGCTTTCCCGCCTGTTTGCACTCTACTGAGTAAACGCTTTCTTAGTTCAGTCGCTGTGGTGCAGATGGTAGCATCTGTCAGGAAACTGAAGGGTGAACCAAGGTACAATATGATCAAGGTACAACAGTCTCCCCTACTGAAGTAATTCTACATTTCACTGTACATATTTTTGCTTCTCTTTTCAGTCACTATACTGCTCCTTGGCCTAGATAAAATAAAAATCAAATCAAAACTTTCCATCCTTCGATAAAAGACAAAGTCTGAAATTAATGTCATATAAAAAAAGGGACCTACTAAATATACCACCTACTGTTTCAATTTTTCATTCTTCATTTCGGTACCAAAGTATTAAAAATGTTTCAAGTGAAATTCATGGATCATTTCAAAATCGACTCTTGATAAGTTGTCGGGAGTCAGCTTTAACAAAACTAGGCTCAACATGCATTTTGAAATTATTTTAACAAAAATACGAAGTTTGTGGAAACCATTGACATTAAAAAGAGCACATTGTCGCATACACTACAGAGGGCGCTGGCTGACTGGATGACAATATGGTTAATATACCAGTAACGTTGAATTTCTTATTTTTTGGTGGGTGGCATGAATGCATAATTGATTTATTTTATTAGGGTTCCTGAGCATTCGGAAACCATTTGAAAATACAGCTTGTTTAATTCTATTTAGAATTATATTTAGATATAACTTGTACTATATCAGTTATCAAGGCAAATATTATTGTCCATTTTTATGCTTAATTCGTGGATTCGATCGATCTTATTATTGTATATTTATTTGTTAGCTGGCTTTATTCTTTTAAAAAATGAATGAATAATTACACAAAATTTTAATTGATCGTTCATTTCCTCAGGAAAATGGAGTATCCATATCACAATTTATTGTTTTAAAAAAAATTTATTTTGTAAAACACAGGTTATGTATACTGTAGTAAACACAACTGTATATAATATAGCTATTCGAGCGAGAAAGATAGCGTAACGCCGAACCAGTCGCTTGCGCATGACGCTCTGTCGTCACGGCGTCAGTCGCCAGGGTGTCAGTCGCCAGGGCGTCAGTCGCCAGGGCTTGAGTCTCCACGCCTGCATTCGGTTTCACGTGCTGCTATAGATATTTCACATTGAAAATGTGTACTTCTCATCGTTGATAAACACTATACTCAATGTGAATAAAGTACTTACGTTAGATAGGTACTTATTCTGATTCAAAGAAATTTCTAACAAACATGTGAATGTATTCTTTAGTGTTGTGAGCGATACAATTAACTTGCTTCTCACAAATACTAACAACCGACACGGCTTTGCATGGCTAGCCAACAGATGACCCACAGATGTTTCCAGTCATGATGTTACATCAGCTTGTCCGTGAAGAAGGTTTCCGTTTTAACCTAAAGGGCGTGCTTTTGAAAGTTTCATCCTCTAGAACATTTTAGAACAATCCAGAACATTTAGGAAAATTCTAGAATGTTGGGGAAATGTTCGGGAATAATCTGGAACGTTCGGAAAATGGTGTGGTAGCTTTCTATCATACGTGAGGAAGGTTCTTGTGTTTACCTCAAGGGAGTGCTTTTTTGAAGGACAAAACACAAGCACTACAGGATAATCCTTAATAGCGGTGCCTGTGGAATCGCTGGCGATTAATCAATTTCAAAAAACGTTCTCAGGAAGTTGATTTCACACAAACGCAGTTATCCTAATGAAAGAGTTCTTGAATAGTGAAGTTTGAGGTGTACAGAGTTGAACCTCAAACCGATGAGCAGCCACAGTCCGTCGCGTATTTCTGATATGTACTGCTCTTGGTGGAATCAAATGTGCCAAGTCACTTCAACACTTGTATATATACAGGAGAGAAATCTCCAACCTATCTTCGATGTTCCAAACTATCAAGGATGCAAGTGATGTTCGCGTCTCCAATCAGGCAAATGGCTCTTTTCTGGATGGCATCCAGAAGCTTCAGGGTATGCTTAGGGGCGGAGCTCCATACATGAGAACAACACTCCAAAGAAGTACTGATCTGAGCTTTATAAAGCATTGAAAGTTGCTGAGGTGTGTACAGTTTTCTGGTTCAGAACAGTGTTCCGAGCTTTTGAGAAGCAGCCTTTGCAATTCCAGCGACATGGTTGTGCCACGACGTATTGGACCACCATCAAACTTATCGAAGCAGAAAGCGGAATTGTCTGTCTTGACTTTTTTATATCTGGTCTGCAGACATTTATCTATTTGGAGAAAACCGATGCATGGGTTTTTGTGGCATTGACTTGAACCTGGTTACTTCAACACCAATTCGAAATCACTTCTAGATGCTCATTAAGATATGCAACCTCCTGCTACCGGTGCATCCGCAGCCCGATGTCCTGGAATACAAATGGAATGACGATATAAGATATAAGAATGAAGATATAAAGAGTAGTTTCGTCCTCTGAAAATTGCTAGGACAGTCCAGAATGTAAGGAGTGTTCCACAACATTCTAGAACGCATCTCAGAATATTTTGGCATGCGTGATGATATGAATATCACTCGAGTTTCATTCCAACACCAAACCATTATTTTAACACCTCGACACGTGTTTCGATCACCAAGTGATCATCTTCAAGAGGAAGATTAGAGGAAGTTTAATCATTCTCTTGAAGATTATCAATTGAAAATTTCATAAAGCATACCTATTATTCGGTTAGAGAATTCCTCAATGACTCGTTAGAATCAATCAGGCATAACGACCATTTTCATTTACCATTATATATTCAATTTTCAACTAACTACCTGTTTTTAAGTGTGTTGTACATATGTTTTAAATGTAAAATATAAGGATCCATCTTGTAGATAGCTGCTGTTGCAATTACGAATAAATGAATTTGAATTATCAACAATCGTCTTCGGGTGATGACCGTCATCACCCGAAAACGATCATTAGCATAAAACTATTTTTTTTTATATCCAGTTCGGAAACATTTATCTTTTTGGAGAAAACCGATGCCTCGGTTTTTGTGGCATAGAATTGAACCTGGTTAGTTTCACTCCAATTCGAAATCACTTCTAGATCCTCATTAAGATATGCAACATTCGCAGCCTGATGTCCGGGAATACAAATGGAATGACGATATAAGAATGAAGATATAAAGAGTAGTTTCGTCCTCTGGAAGTTGCCAGGACAGTCCAGAATGTAAGGAGTGTTTAGTAGTATTTCACAACATTCTAGAACATCTCAGAATATTTTGGAATGTGATGATATGAATATTACTCGAGTTTCATCCCAATACCAAACCGTTATTTTAACACCTTGACGCGTGTTTCGATCACCAAGTGATCATCTTCAAGAGGAAGATTAGAGGAAGTTTAATTTTTCACAATTATATAAAACTATTTGCAGTCAAGTATGAATACTACCAGAATGACAAACTTAACTATCCTGCTGTACACATGATATTAAATCGCTTCAAACCTTGATTATAGTGAAATAATTGATACATGTTATTTATACTGTAATATATTGATCAACAATTTGCAAAAGCCAAATGAATTTGTTTACTCAAAGTTTTAATTTTGTTATTTACATCTCTTTAACATAAACATGTTACCTGCTAATCTTGAAGTTCTTAAATGATAAACAATAATGTATGTTGCAGAAGCAGTTTTAAGGAGATGATTGGAAGGCCTCAGGCTCATAATGACCTTTATTTCCTATATTATAAGCATGGATTCAATATTTTATGAACAATGTCCATCATCTGCAAACATGCTTTTATAAATAATTTTTTGAAATTCCAATGTTTTATGCTTGTTTAAATTGTGTATTTTGGTGAATTTTACACTTCACGTAGAGTCGAAGTGAACGATGTTGTGCATACTTAAAGTTGGCGTCACTCTCAAAGGCCAAAAAACCAATACATGGAAATGAACCGGCTGCGAACTAATCCACGTGGACTGTAAAATGGGCGGTTCGTATTGGATAATTTTTACTAACCGAGTTTTATGATTGGCTAAAGAGTCATAAAATTAAAATTTCAAGTCATGTTTCGGTGACGAATAGAAATCGGGGAATGCGGGGATGGTTATCGCCGTCGTGTTATCAATGTTCAGTTCAGGAACTGATCGCGATTTGAGTGTTGTAATTACTTGAAATTTTTGTTATCTGTTTTAGATGTGGCGTCCTTGGACATGTACTAATAGTAATAACGAGTGTTATAACAACGCAAACTTTTTCCAGTATACTGATTCCAATAACGATGGGTAACAGTGCGAAAAAGAGATACCGGTGAATAAGATTCGGATGCATTTGAATATTGAAACACAGAGAGTATGTTTCAATTTATAAATGAATCTACATCTCAAGTTTGGTTTCGTGAGAAACAAACTATTAAAAGCAACATCAGATTTCGTCGAAATTCTTTCCTCAACTGTACGTAAAATAGTCAAAAACAAACCTTATCAACGCAATACGCGATGTGATATAGGATTGCCAAAACTTTCAGATGTTCATCTAATAAAATCACTGAGAAAAAACAATATACAATATGTTACAAAAGCAATGAGATGCCTACAACTGAAATCATAAGGAAGAAATTGAATACTTCCGCTCATAACGTGAGTTGCTATGACAAAACTCTTCAGAATTTGATAAAGAAACTAGGATTCACATTCAAAATAATGAACAAACGTCAAGCAGTTATGGAAAGCAGAAAAATAGTGGAATAGCGTAACAAATACTTAGAACAAATAACTATTTATAGACAGGAACAACGGCAAATTTTCTATTTGGACAAAACTTGGTATGACACTCACGACAAAGTTACAGAAGGGTGGACTGATGGTTCGAGAATGTGTACGCCTAACGTGTCTGCAAACAAAGGATCGCGACTAATCATTGTGCATTGCGAAGGAATTGAAGGATGGGTTCCGAATTCTTTGAAATTATGTAGAAAAAAACTTGAGCACTGCAATGTTGGTTATCATAAGAACACGGAAGCTAATATTTTTGAGGAATGGTTTGAAAACATATTGATCCCAAATTTGGATGCAAATAGTGTAATTGTTCTTTACAACGCTTCCTATCTTTCGCGACATCAAAGTACCGAATGAAAATTCGAGGAGAGATGAAATACAGAGTTTTTTAATGGATAACAATTTGTATTTGGAGGATTACTATACCAAAAATCAACTATTCGAAGTTTTACAGACAAAAACATTTGAAAAACTGTATGCCCATCATACTGAGACTTTCCCCTATTTTTGTGTTTTCAATCCCATCTAGTTGATTTGGGGAAAATTTAAACAAAGCATCAGGCGTAAAAATAATTTTCCAAAATTATAAACTCAGTAGAAAGCAGACAAAAGAATTTTCTCCATCCTTTATTCATTTCAAAACAATTTACATTAATGTTTAGAAATTCTTAAAGAAACGATTGATAACTACAAATCATTAACGACGTCTAGCGACATAAATTTTAAATATGATGTAACTTTTTTGACAAGATGACTAATAGACTAGTCAATCGTGACAGTTATTTGACTCGAAGGTTGCTTGTATGAAATAAAATTCTTTTTTTTTCTTGAGTATCCAAATCCAAAAAGTGCTATATTGCTAGTTAGAGAAGTGAAAACCCCTTTGAACAAAGTATCACACGATTACCCTTTTCTTTCAAAATGGCCAGACAGCCATTACCCCTAGGAGGTTGAAGAGGTAGTTGAATAATTTTATCGAGAAAGGGTATTTTCATTTATGAAAATTGGCCTGTTTCAGGATTTTTCACTTGCGTTCACAATTACGTAGAAAATGAATTTATCTGTTACTTTAGGACCTCACTGTATGATTATCAGTTATAGTTGAGTCTGCTTAGCTGCAAGTTATTGAAGGATCAATTATCTGTCTGGTTCTCTTCTGTCATACTGCTCGTTTCAGGATTTGCGAGTGGCTGATATAACAAGTGCACCTTTAGTTCTTTGATTCTGAATATCCCAAAGTTAAAATGCACCGGCAGCTTTTTTTTGTGGCTAGGTTGAGTGAGTTGATTTTACCAAAATCATAAAATGAGTAAAAAGATGTTTATGTTAAACGGTTTTATTGAAAAAACAAAGTATCTGATCAATACTGTAGTATTGTACGTTATTACATTATTTACATTTTTTTAGTATATTATCTACATCTAAATTATGTTTTAAGAGAAAACCGTTTGACTTCCTTTCTTTTACTCATTTAATTTTCATGTTTTTAGTTTCTAATTTCATCCACCCTAATGCCACACAGTTCTCCTCACGTTTTAACCTTTTACCTTAATTTGCGAAGAATAAAAATTCAAAGTCGTCCCCACAATGTAATGTCACCATCAGATGTTAGATCGGTAAACCATCAATCAGTACATGTTTCGAACCTATATGTTCATCATCAGTTAATATTTAAAATTCTACAATAAAAGAAGAACAACGTAACAATAGTTAATACAATGCAGTATAAAATACTTATATGGATAAGAAAATACTTCATTTTATTTTATAACGGAGAAAAGAAAATCAATTCACATTACTTATATAGTCACCATGACATACTGATAATGAAAAAATAGTTTTTCATAGTAGAGAAAGGCAGAAATTTATAATATCATATTTCTCAGTAATTGAACTATGGACGGCTTGAAGCCTTTATACCCACACATTATCTTCAAAATCATCAACCGGTACATAAAAACGACTTAGGTATAAAGAAAATATCCGAAATGAATTGAATGAGAAAGGGGAATCAACTGTCAAAATTATATCAAGAGATGAAATCGAGATGACATGGAACAATGACTAGAGATCCACAAACACAGAACACAACAAGAGGAGAAACACCACATACAAATCGACTCGTGTTCTGAGCAAACAGATCCCATACCATCTATGGGGTTTATGGAAGATTAAGGAAGGGGAAATTTAGTTAAAATTAGGAGAATTGAAAAACTCTTGGCAATCGAACTGTACTTGCTCATTAAGAGATATGACATTAGGGTTATTAATAGCAGAATTGATTTCAAAAATTTCAAGTAAATTAAGTAAAGTTCCTTTTTGGCAGTTAGTTTTCCTAGCACTTTGTCCAACATACTGAGCATAACAATTTGGTTGTGAACACAAAATTCTGTAAACACCTGATTTATGGGAGATTGGTATCTTTAGTAGTGACTAACAATTTTGAAATAGGATTCATAGTATAAAATGAAACATTAATATCATTGTAGTAACGTCTGAGAATATTTGAAATATCATATGTAACTTTTCCTAAATAGGAAATAGAACACTATTCCCTAATTCATTTTGGTGAACGGCTGCCTTCTCCTTGGAACAAACGTGATTAATTTGGCCATTTGATTGTCTCTGGGAGAATGGCCTATTTTTAAATTACAAGTTCCGTATGACCGTTACAATTTAGATTCGCTTGGGAGATGATATTGTTTAGAGTATCTATTTACAACATTTTTCATGGTATGCTCAAGCACTGACAGTTATATTCGTTTGTAAAAACCATGATAACATCGTTCTTCAATTGAAAGAGTTGTTGATAAGTATAGTTAGAGGTATTTTGATTTGAACTTCGAAGCGATGTGCCGAATAGTTCCGACCATACTGCTCTGGGTGAAATCAAGCGGGCTCAGTCAATCGCACAATTTTCGTAAATATATCTATAGAAAAAAGGCAGGTCCCGAACCTTTCTTCTATGTTACAGACTGTCAAGGTTATTGTTGCTGTTGAAACACCATGTTGTGGCAGTAGTGGAATTAAAAACTTCGTGGAATTATAGACTTGGTGGACTCTTTACCAACGGTTTCAACCACTGATCAGAAAAATCCAGAACCGTTGAGACTGGTAACAAGTTTGTCCCAATTCTCGGGTTATGCAGTTGTCTTTCGTTAACTCGTGATTTTCATTTGTTGTGAGCTTCAACAAAATCGATGTATTTTCATCACTGTGTTTTTTGTTCAACTAGAGGTGACCAGATCAAACTTCCAACCAGGGTAAGGTTTGGAAATGGTCTTGAAGATCTTTCCATTTGGCAAATTCGTGATGCCAAACTGCGCGGTACAGTTCTTTATTTAACTCTAGTTGGTAAATCATTCAAATCTGAAATGAGTTCGTGATCAGACGACCCTTAAGGAGACTCTTCACGGTGATTGCGTAAAATTTAGGGTGTGTTGTTAGAAGATTAGCAAATTTTTTGATCATGGTCAGGAATCCTTGTCGGTTCGTTTATAATGTGAGTAAGACCTCTGTTCATTGCAAGAGAATGAGTTTCGCGGTATTGCTCATCATTGATATTCGAATTTAGGCCAGTTGACATTGGGAACATTGAAATTGCTGAATTTGAATATTTAGGCGCTGGTGTAATTGATTTGTATAACACCGATGAAGAAAATAGTGCCCTGTATTGTGTGTCGCTTGGAGATAGACAGATGCAACATATAAATCTAGTGATTTTGTATCTTGAACTACATGAGGTTCTGATATTTTCTCTCATTGGTAACAGAGATCATTTTAGATGAAGAGAGAAATCTCAAGGTAACGTCCAAGTCACGAATGGAGGTTGAAAGGACGAACTATGAGGATCATTCATTTTCACCCAATCAATTTTTCAGTTAAGTCGCCTGATGTTGCAGGAATCGACTTCAAAGTTTCTACTGGATCTGTTAGCATTGGCAGTTGCCATGCTCTTTCTTGTGTGTTGTGTGATGGTGATACAAGGACCCTAATGATTTCCAGCTTTGAAGATCCTCTTCAAGATGATTCTCCCGAATCAGCCTTCACCAAGAACCGATTGGAGGCAACTTTATGTCAGGAGAGTTTCAACCCTATGAGCTCCTAGGGTTGAAGGTCCTAGAAAAATTATTTGGTTTTGAGAATTTTAATACAAAAAATTTCAATTTTTTTTTCCACTTTTCACGCTGTCTAAGGCGCTACAAATGGTATCTCACTGGGCAATACCGAATAGGATCAGTATCTACTATCTGTAAGCCTGACCGCACACAGATCAGAATATTTTGTTCAAGATAAATTATTTCATACTTGAATATTTCGATCTGTTCAAACAGTTTGCACACAGGTTGAAACATTTGTTGAAACAACTTTTTTGACCACTGACTGTGTTCGTGTCTCATTGAACAACTGATGAGGAAGCTGAGGTCGGCATTCTATTGTGGGAGTGAATGCAATTGTGAAAGACGGCAGTTTAAGAAAGATCCCGATGAAATAGAAAATAATTTGGCTCGAAAAGCAATTCAAATCGTCCTATCTGTAGAAAATATTTGAGGCAACTTGTATCCAAATTCACAACTACCGGTAGTGTACATAACAAAAAGCACCCAGGTCATCCGTCCATTCCGGAAGAACAGCAAATAACTGGTGAGATGGTAGTAAATCCTGAACAGTCTACCTATTTCGTCGCGAATGTTTGTGAGGTGTCTCATTTTGAAAAGGAATAGGTATCATCCATACAAAATTAAAATGGTACACCAATTAACTGAAGATGACCCTGATCGAAGAACAGGATTCTGCGAAATCATAACGGAAACCATTGCAAGACATTCTCATCCTACCTTTCTCCACAATATTTTTTTTAGTGACGAATGTACATTTTTTTGAACGATAATGTTCACAGGCAAAATTGCCGTTATTGGAGTGACACCAACCCTCAGGTTTTCTGGATACCCAATATCCAGAAAAAATTAACGTTTGGGCAGGAATATTGGGAAACTATATTGTAGAACCTCTATTTATTGATCAAAATTCAACAGAAAATTCAACAGAATATATTGGAAACTACTGTTGACCCTTTCATCACTGAAATCGTCGAAGCGAATCCTAATGAATTCGATATGAATATTGTATTCTAACAAGATGGAGTACCACCACATTACTCCAGATAAGTAAGAAACTATTTGCATACTACTTTTCTCGGTCGTTGGATTGGCCGTCGAGGTGCTACAGAATGACCAGCCCACTCGCCAGATTTGACACCTTTGGAGTTTTATTTATTT
>NW_019294478.1:0-13241 GCF_000500325.1 Leptinotarsa decemlineata | reverse complement strand
GAATAATCGCGATTTGCCGAATACCGCATGACTGTTCCCGGCTTTATATGATATCCTCTGTTACATTCGTGCACTATTTGTGATTTGTAGAAATAGTAAATAATAAAAGTATTATTATTATTATTTAAACAAAAACCGGTAATGTTTCAATCAAATTTCCTACCAAATTAATCACCTAATTCGTTTGAAAACAGACAGATTAATCAGTTGGTTGACAATACAAACCAATAAAAGTCCACCTACACAAAAAACTGACATTCGGAGGCGTTTCAACACGTTTGAAATAAGTTACTAATATGCGATCCTCAATGGAAGAAGTGAAAGTCAACAAATGATTCTGCTATAATTCTCTCGATCAGGTCATTGCCAGCGAAATTCAATAGCTAATAACTTGAAAATGTGAAAGAATAACTCACTGTCAAGTTTACTACGTTCTGGTTAAATAATGCTTGGTCACGAGATGTTGTTTTTTTATTGTTTCGTTTTTTTTACGTAATTATTCGCGGATGATTCGTTTTGTCAAAAGTTAAGTGCTAAAGTTAATTTTCATTTTTATGTATCCGAAACTTTGTACTTGTGCATAATATACATTTAGCAGTTGCTGTGTTTATTAATGTATAAGATGAAGAGAACCGGGCCTAAGACAGAGTCCTGCGGGACACCCATATCAATTCGAACCTCTGAAGATTTGATGTCCTGAAGCGAGTTGTTACTAAAATATTTCAAACTGACAAACTGTGAACGGTATTTAATGAAAGACTCAATCCAACTGAGACAAACAATTCTAATACCATAATTGTATAACTTCGATATGAGAATATCATGATCAACACAGTTGAAAGCTCGACTCAGGTCACAGAAAATGCCGTAAGGAATCTCTCTTCGATCAATGCGGTCTAGTAGATCGTTAAAGAAGTGATTAATAGCGGTTGTAGTTGATTTTTCTCTTCGAAAACCGTGTTGTTAGTTAAAATGTTAAATTCATTCAGAAAGGCAATGAGTCTTTCTAAGTAACAATATTCGAAAACTTTTGAGAAGCTGCTGGAAATCGTTATAGGTCTATAATTTTCCAAGTTTTCTGGGCATTTTTTTTGTATACAGGTATAACTTTCCCGATTTTGAGATCAGAAGGAAATTTGCCGGTTTTGAAAGAGAGATTCACCAAGAATGTTAAAGGCTCAATCACAATGATAACAATTCTTCTCAGAATGAATATAGGAACTTCATCGGACCCTGAAGATTTATTATTGAGCTTGTTCCTCAATAAAACTATCAGTTCATTCGGCAAGTACGGTCTCAAGAAAAAAGTATGAGTTTCAATTTCATGCATTACGTTAGTTATATTAGGAACAAGAGTATATTTCTGAGTTCCAGTGGAGCATTTTTGAAAAAAGTTTGATAAGGTTGGGTACAATGTCCGGATCTTCCACTCTCTCATGATTGTGACGTTTCGATTGTTGGTATCCACAATCGTCTTTGGCTGATAACTGGACTTATTACCGACAGCCATCTTGGTTTCGGACAGGTTGGAGCCTGGCTCCCTTATCCTTTCAACTGCTGTTTGTCAGAGGGACAAATGGGTCATAACTGGCGACATGAATGTCCTCAGACATCAGTGCCGCCCTTCACGGTGTACCCCTGCCTGACTGGGATGAGATTGATGAAAAGATTGTTCATCTTTTAACGGAGGACATAGGCTCCTCAATCGACAGTGTCGGGGCCTTCTATATCGAGAGGGATCGTCTACAGCATAGTCCATAGCTTCCCTAACTAACGACTGGATTTATTCTGACCAAACATTTTCATTTCATTCAAGTTGGAGCCCAGCTCTCTTACCCTTTTAGCTAATTTTTGTCGAAGAAGGAAAAATGGGTTCATGACTAAGGAGTTATTGACGATATAAAGTCCTCAGACATCAGTACCGCCCTTCACGAGATACCCCCACCTGGCTGGGGTAGGATGGATGAAAAAGCTATTCGTCCGTTAACGGGGGACATGGGGGCCTCATTCGACAGAGTATCGAGGCCTTCTAAATCGGGAGGGGTCGTCNAACGGTTTACAAAACCGCAACACGTGTTTTGCTATACAATAGCTTCCTCAGGCAGGATTCAATAAATCACTTTTATATAATACTAGATAATCTAGTATCAACTACCTGACTCTAAACAGGAAACTGTTTCTACTTTGTTTTATGCGTGTCCTAAATCAATTGAAAACACTTTCCCAAAAACAGAACAAAAATTACGGTCTCTCTACGCGCGTTTCGCTAACCAAGTTAGCGTCCTCAGAAGATCATTATGACAGTCATAACTAACAAAATGAACATGCTTAATAGGTGAAACTGTGAACATATGTTCGAGACGAGTGTACCAACATAATTAAATTTGAAGATTCACTTTATTTTTGAATAGTCCGTGTATAATAATGATGATCATAGCCTGAAAAAATGTAGGTTTGTAACTTGTTCATGCTTGATTATACCAGGGTCCATAATTTTTGAAACCAAAAAAAATAACAGTGGGAGGGGGTGAAGTTTTTAGAGTAAAAAATGGTTTATCTCGATTTCCGGCAAAACTACGTAAGAGGGTGATGGTCTTGAAAATTTCGAAGATCAACTAGAATTGGAACGGTTTGTCGAATCTAACGATGAAGAAATGCCAATCAAAGAGACAAAAACTAATGGATAAGTGATTAAAATTCAAAATGAGGTATTCATAAATAACAAGAGTGGCTTTCTGATTAGTCAGTCAGTGGGCTATGCTTGAAGACAGGCAGTCAACAAATCTAAAGAAATGAACTTTAAATGTTCTATCCAGTCTCAGATATACCTACACTGAGGGTTGAATGGACTGACAGAAAACAACTACTCCCCTGGCTAAAACCACGAAAGGCATTGGATCATATCCGACAGGCGTCAGTGCAGGAATCTTCACAGAAAATTTCCTGCATATGCAATTGGTAGTATAACTGAAAGAGTCGACCCTGAATTTTGGAACGGGCACACTTGCAGACCGAGGAATGGAATACTCTGAAAGGATTTCGATTTTCAATTATGGAATATCATTGACTCCAGGTCGATGATGGCCACTATCTTGCACTAACGAGTGGCTAATGAGCCCGAAACCGGTCTGCAAGTGTGCCCGTTCCAAAATTAAGGGTCGACTCTTTCAGTTGTATTGCCAATTGCATATTATGCAGGAACTTTTCTGTGAAGATTCCTGCACTGACGCCTGTTGGATATAATCCAATGTCCTTCGTGGTATTAGCTAGGGGAGTAGTTATTTTCTGATAGCTGGCAGTCCATTCAACCTACTGTGTAGGTATATCTGAGACTGGTTTGAATATTTAAAGTTCATTTCTTTAGATTTGTTCACTGGAAGTAAACACAAATATCTACAGGCGTCAGATCAGTTGATCTAGTAAGCCAGTCTAACGAATCACGTCGGCCCATCTAACTGTTTGGATAATTAAAAGCCCGAATGATTTCTCAACTCATTTTACAATTCATCAAGATTAGGGACCACGTCATTTCGATAGGCTGGTTCGAAAGTCTATAGACGACAATTGTCCAAAGCAGTGGATAGGCAAAACTGGTCCCTAAGAATGGCCCGCTAGTCTGATATGACTCTCTTAGATCTTTTGAGAATTCCTGAATTTGAAGTATACCTTACACAACCGCAATCTATTCCGGATCCTATCTATAAAATGATAGGTGCTCTTAAAGAAACATTCCATAATGTGAGAAATGAATTCGTAAACAAACTTATTTATTCTCAGGAAGTAAATTGTGAACATTTTGAATGATTGTTGAGAGTGAGTATCGAACACAAGTTTTCATGCAATTATGATTTTTATGTTTTTGTTTTTTGGACTGTCGGAAGACGTTACTTGCCTTTGTTCGGAAAATGATGAATAGCAGGCACAAATACTTTGTGCCTGCTCTGCTGCGAACCAAATGAGGTTTTGAGAGCTTAGCAGAGTTTCACTATTGCCATCTGACCTGAAATATCACTCACCAAATCACCTGTCCGTTTTCTTCAAGGTGTTGAGCTATTTATCTCATTTCTATTCTAGTCCAGCACCTTCTAATAATATCATAAGCACAGCCAGAAATAAGATCACAGGAAATAACAAAAAAAACACTGACGATGCTGTATTTTTTTACAATATACTGTTTGTGGAAATATTAATAAAAAATAGTCATCAACAATAGAGTCTTGTGATTTTGCTCAAAGTATTTGACTTCGTAGATCTCGAAATTCTGCTGGATAAACTTTGTTGGTATGAGATTCGTGGAATTACTTCATGGGAATTATCTCCTAGGTAGAAATCAGATTGTGAAAATATCATATTCATCGGAAGGAGTAATAAAAACCGAATACCACGAGGTCCAGTTCTGAGACTGATACATCTACTGTATGTACTGTATGTGAACGGCATAACAAAACTACATATTATCTCATATTATTATAATGGCGTGATGAATGATAACAGAATTAGTTTCAAATTTGAATTGAAAGGGTTATATTTTAAGGAGTGATTAATTTTTTGGGAAAGAAAGTTTTTGGCTTTCTACTACTCCATCTGATACAAAAAAATGGATGAGAGACAGTGGTTAAAAGAATATTATTGTCACCTTGTGCTATTAAATTGAACAAAACCGAAACCCAAATGTGGCCGACAAAATAATGATTCAATTCAAATCGGTATGCTCCTGGCCCGTAATTTAATCATGCTCATTAATATATGCGTATGTTCTCTGAAAGTGAAATATGATGTATTATTAATGGCCGATATGATTAAACAGTTAAATTAGACGGCAGAATTGCTCCATGTAATCATGTACTGGGTGCGGTGTGATCACAACTGAATATTTTTCCGAATTGGGTGGGAAATATTTTATTGGAGTGGTACTTTTTATTTCCGAGAAGTGCGAGTTATAAAGATATAGTGATAGACTGATATACACGTTCGATTGCAGACTGATTTGTCATCTTTCGATAGAAAATGATATTTCAATTGTAAAATGATGAAGATTTTTTGGTCAGATGTAAAATAAAAGAATCAATGATGGGGTCCTTCCATTTGGAACGGAGGTGAAATATCTTGGCATTGTCCTCGATAAAAAACTCACCTGGAACGCTCACTTCGGAAAAATTTTACACAAAGCCAGACTGTCCCTATGGACATATCGAAGGATTTGTGGTACAACTTGGGGTTCAGGTCGAAAAAAATTCATTGGATTTATGTGATGATTGGCAGACCAATGATCACCATGGAAATCCTTCTAGATCTACTTCCTCTCCAAACTTTTCTGAAGAGAGAGGCTAGAGGGACTGCATATAGACTTGTGTACATTGCAAAATCAATTTAATGCAGAGTGCAACATAGTGTTGGTTGACACTGGAAGTCACAGCAATATGGAAATGACCTCTGACTTTTTACCTCCAACTGTCAACTACAAACTGCCTTATAAAGTACTGTTCCCGAATAGAGAGGACTGGATCCTCTGGTAGAAGGGAATATTAAGACCAGATAGTTGTTGGTTCAGAAGTGATTCAAAAACACCTTCCGGTTCTGGTGTAGGTGTTTTCAATCGCAGACCCAGGATAGATATATCAACCTGCCTAGGAACCTATGCGACTGTATTTCAAGCGGAAATTTACGCTATTGAATTGTGTGCGGAGAAATTGGAAGAATCCAACCGTATAAATACCAATAAAAATATTCTCGGACGGTCGAGCAGCGTTGGAAACTCTTGGCTCCTACCGAGCAACGTCTAAATTGGTAGCAAATTGCCAAAAACGACTTTCCTCGATAGGAAAACTTAACAGATTGTCTCTGGTCTGGATTCCTGGCCATACTGGCCTGGAAGACAATGAGGCTGCTGACTCCTTTGCAAAGTAGGGTGCTGCAAGCAACTTCATCGGACTAGAACCTGTCGTTGGCATCGCTTTAGGTTTTGCCAAACAAAGATTGAACACCTGGATGACAAGAAGATTTATGGACTTCTGGCAGAATCTTCCAGTTATTGGACTAGGAATGACTACGATGTCTAACAGGCCTTTTTACAGTTCACTGTCATTTGAATCATCATATGCAGAGACTCGGACTGTCGAAAGACAGTGTGTGTCGCCTCTGTTTGGAATTTGAAGAAAGAGCAGATCACATACTTTGTGACTGCCTTGCTGGGGACCGAATCAGGTTTTTAGAGTTCGGCAGAGCCGTACTCCTACCATCTGACCTGAAAGACCACTCACCATACAAACTAATCGGCTTATTTGAAGGTGATTGACAATGTTTCGTGATGAATTTCACTAGTTCGGACTTCCATTGTCTACTATATAAAATGATTTGAAATCCCTGAAACAATTATTCTTTTTTACTTGTTTCAGGGATTTCAAATCATTTTATATAGTAGACAATGGAAGTCCGAACTAGTGAAATAATCGGCTTATCTAAGAAGTTGGGTTTATGTGGTCGAGTGTGAATATGAGCCACAGTAACCCCTTGCGATGGAAAGTTGAATAGACCCACTCACTTTGGACCTAAACTAACCTATATGTATGGTTTACATAGTACTTTCCGTACAGAGTTCAGTGAAATTTCTAATTATCATTTTTGAGTGAGAACTTGTGAAAAGTCGAAACTAAAATGTGATTGCTTTCGAAAACATAAAGTATTGCTAGGCAACACGTAATGTTCGATTTAACTTCTGCATATGAATAAAGGGTAGGCTAGACACAATGAAATGAAAAATATTTTGCAATGGTTTACTCTAACCAGTGATTCAATATAATGACTCGGGTATTCGCTAAACGCAATGTAATATTCATCTTTGATGTGAATCAGGAAAGATGGTAAAAATTATTCATTTCTGAAAAAATCCTGACCTCACCTTTAATTAATATAATGAAATGCGTAAGTTCGCTAAAAACAGTTCAACGGATTATGACGAATCGACTACGGGAAGAGCCATCGGTGAAAACCTGGATATAAAAACAGTTCGTCAATCACATTTCATAGTAGCTCCAAATTTTTGGGTACAATCGTCGACGAAAACCTCAAATGGTACAAATGCATTGGGTTACTATGTTCCATCTTGAATAAGCATTTCTTTGCGTTGAAAAAAAAAAAAAAAAACTGCTTAAATGAGCGTTTACTGTGCATTGGTATATTCTTCTATTGGTCAATATTATAGTTTATGGTACCGCCACTGGCAGCAGCAGAATCTTCCTAGCATAGAAAATATTCATACGATTGATATTCCACTTGGCGTTTCGACAATTTTGCTGAAATGTTTTCGAAGAAAAGAGAATATTGATATTCACTAGGATCTATTTGTATAAATTATTAATATTTGCTCACATTCATAAAAACCATTTTATTCAAAATGCGGATGTCCACCACTACCCAACCCCTCAAACAAACCAATTCAGATTGGAAATTGTCAACTACTCGACTTATAAAAAATTTCCAAAATATGCTGCGGCAAACTTTTTTAACATGTTACATGATGAATTGAAGAATCAGCCAAACCTGTTTAAATTCAAAACAAAATTGAAATGTTATCTGTTGTCTAGGTCATTTTATAGTATTTCAGAATTCATTTCGGACTGTCAATGAACTGTCTACTACCTACTTTCAGTGTTGCTTGGTTTGAAAATGTTTTTTAAAGTGTTTCATTTCAACATTGTTTTGTTTTTATCATATCAATCCAATGTTTATTGGTGTATGATCAATAAATGTCTATCTATCTATCTATGTGCACTAGCACATAATCCGTCACGTCAGTATCTTGCGACTATATCAAAGCATAATACTTACAATTGATGAATGTTTTCGGTTCTAGTTGCCTTCAGAATGAAATCAAATATTCTAGGAAGTATTCGTACTCTATCGTTAATAATAATAGGGGAAACCCCAAGCGGGGATTTCGGGATTTACTGAAGCGCGGCAGATTAATATACAGAGGGATATCTTGTACTCGGTTAAGTACCTCCACCAAATATGAGCCCCATATATTAGGGCACCCGTGAAGGATAAAGGATCAGATTAGTAAAAACAAATTGATCATCAGAAATTCTCGAGCGCGTCAGATTAAGGCAGGGTGAGGTAATTACATGCTAAAAAGTGTATATTCCAGTACGTAAAGAAAGGGGAGGGCAGCAAAGTTGTAAAAAAATACATTTTGTTTTTCATAATTATGTCAAATATTACCGAATGTTCTGTAGAAAATTTAATTGCGGAAGTTGTGCGCACAGGTATTGTGCGTCTTAAATTCGTATCTTGCTTCATAATTAATGGCCCGACTAGTCTAACAAGTTCATTGAAGCTGGTTATGCTCACTCTATAGTAAGCGACGAACATATTCCAGCAGCTTAGGATAGAGCGTGTAGAACATTCCTTGAATCTTCACTTAAAATAGGGTGCACCCGCCATTCACGGTATCTTTTGCTTGTTTTCTTCATATTTCTTTCTCGTGGAATGATAATTGCAATAACAGCTTTCCTTGATAATATTCCTCAATACTTTCAATACAACGCGTCAAAATATTATGTACATCAACAACTGTTCAGACTTTTCAGTTGGTTGTCTGCGCACCCGCACCGAACCGAACAGTTTTGATTGAGTAGTGTCCCCCCACCCCCCACCCAACCCAACCAGACTAAACTATCGACCGATAAAAAGTCTGTAGTGTGCGCTTGCCCTTAGTTTATTGCTATATGCTATTGATATTTGGTCGAAAAAAATCGTGTTGAAAACACCAGAACGCCAAAGTAACACGTTACTTTGTAAACATCATCTTTTGATACTCTTGACAACCATTAAAAATGTCACTTTTGATGACAGTTGTACAAAATAGTTATTTTTGTATTAAGTACGTAAAATTAGTGTTTTTTTGTCCCGATTGTATTAGATGTTTTCAGTAAAATCATATTCAAAAATTTCCCCTGCCTGAAAAAAATGAGTCCAAAATAACTAATAATACTTCTTTTTTCGCTACGTTTTATTCTTGATGTTATCAATATTTGAAATACAATTTTACAGCATATATAGAAGAAAATAATCATGAAATTATGAAACAGCAACAAAAATTAGTTGGCGCTTCGGGGCGACGTCATTGATTCCAGTGGCGCATTTGCTTTTCCAGCTGCAGGAAAACTCGGAAAATCCTTCAGCACCACATCATCTGAAGATCTTGATCTATCAATGTCCTCTCTTTCATAAAACAAAATGTAGGGTGTCTCCAGAGGCTCCAATAAATTCAAGACATCGCCAGAACACTTTCTGACTGCTTCAATTTCAAGCAACATCTTCGGGAATTTGTCGGAAGTAATTGTTCAAATTTTACTACCAATTATTATTTCAATAAATAAAATTGTTTCACGATGAATAATCAATTAATAATTGACTCTCTCAAAAATAAATGAAAAAGTAACATTTCATGTTCATTTTGTAAATTATCTTGGCAGTGAAAAATAGTTATTTATGTATCAAGGGANAACTATGACGATATAAGCTTATAATATCCCGGTCAGAAATAAAAGACTTTTTTTCACGGTGAAAAAAGTATACATTTACGCATCAATATAGATGCAGAAATGTCAAGTTTTTTGAGAGTGGTGCACAAAGTTTTTTTGTTGTATGCATCATTGTATGTTGTTTTTTGTATGCAGGTCAGCAGAGTTTAAAGTTCAAATGATGAAAAAAGGGAACTACTGACTGACTTCCGTTGCCAACAAAGATATTTTTAATTTTTTCTTGTCATGTAACTTGCTATTTTTAATGTTTATTAAAATTGACAATATTCAATAACGATGAAAATGTTTATGATTTTTTTGGAAACCAAAAACAAACAGAAAAAAATAAAAAAACGTGGTAATTCTATTTTGGAATAATTGTTATAAATGACACTGAAAATTATGACATAAATCAAGATTGCCAACATCGAAAATCCGGGCCAATACTTCTATCATCAACGAATATTCGTGTGATTCTTGATATTGTTTTTTTTTCTTAATCAGTTCGCAAAAACTTGGTTTTGGCTTGTCGGTACATAATTAGATCATATTGTGATACAAGTACCAATAGGGGTGGATTATATAAAGTTAGATCGAATTACCACTTCACATGAATAGATAATTGATATTTTGCAAAACGCGTTAGGTATGTTAATATATAGATGCCAGTATATGAGGCAATGTATCGATCTTTGTATCTGCATAGTTTATGTGATCTAATTAGTAAATTGACGTAGTTTGGCTCGAGGAATTCACTGAATGTTAAATATGCCAGTATCTCCAGGATTACTATTGGGCCAGTTATATATTTAAACCGAATTGGAGAAAAGAGTTCGAGAATCTCGATACAGAGATGATATTTCATTTTCAATATCATCAGTGTAGATCCAAATCTGCAAGGAGGGCGAAAATCCTCATTTTGATTCACTTGCGTTCATTATTTGCATCTCCATGTATTTTAGTGAAAGTGCCATTTTGAAATCCTTAAAATTTGGCTTTTCTGGATAATAAAATATGTAGCTGAGGAGATTTGTTTTCGTCCCAGCTACATAATGAAGCTGATATCGACCAAAGGAATTTTCCCAGACATGTTGAAAACTTGTCAGTCAGTCAGAGCCATCTGTAAAAACGGGAAAAATCATATTGGCAAAACTATCCGCCAATAGCTCTTTTAACACATATCAGTAAGAATTGTGAATTTTGTTGAAAATCACAAACTGATTTTAGATTCTCAAAATGGTTTCAGAAAAGGTAAATCCACCATACCAGCGTTATACAGTGCTAGTCAAAAGTCCCCTCCCCCCCTCGTATCTTTGGAACGGGTATACTTNCATTTTCAATATCATCAGTGTAGATCCAAATCTGCAAGGAGGGCGAAAATCCTCATTTTGATTCACTTGCGTTCATTATTTGCATCTCCATGTATTTTACTGAAAGTGCCATTTTGAAATCCTTAAAATTTGGCTTTTCTGGATAATAAAATATGTAGTTGAGAAGATTTGTTTTCGTCCCAGCTACATAATAAAGCTGATATTGACCAAAGGAATTTTCCCAGACATGTTGAAAACTTGTCAGACAGTCAGAGCCATCTGTAAAAACGAGAAAAATCATATTGGCAAAACTATCCACCAATAGCTCTTTTAACACATATCAGTAAGAATTATGAATTTTGTTGAAAGTCACAAACTGATTTTAGATTCTCAAAATGGTTTTAGAAAAGGTGAATCCATCATACCAGCGTTATATAATGCCCTTACTGCGCTAAACAATAAAAATGAAACTTTAACAGTAATTATATACCTTTCTAAGGCATTCGATAGGGTGGGCCACAGACTACACTTATGAAAAACTTGAATATTTTGGAATAAGAGTGTCCTTGAAACTGATACACTCTTACATAACAAATAGATTTCAATACCTAATAGAATGAGATGAAAATGGTAAACAAATCGAATCCAAAGAGGGAAAAATAAAAGTGGCAGTTCCACAAGGCTTCATACTCGGACCATTAATGTTTATTTTATAAATCAATAACTTGCAATACAGTTGACCAAAAATTCATCCAATTTGCGAATGACACTTCTTTAATATTCAGCGATGTAACTGGAAATGGATAAAAAACAACATATTAAATTCTCTAAACATTCTGAATAACTGGTTTGAAATGAATAACATGCAAATGAATATTAGGAAAGCTCAATTCATGAAGTTTTCTAATACGCAGCAAAATGGCACCGTTCGTGAGAATCTATAAACAAACAATATTTTCAAAAAAAAGGTTTGTTCAAAACTCAGTCGAGTATATTTTAATCTCTTACATAATAAAATGTTCTTGGGGCAATTTCGTTCCTATTTTTCTACTCACGAGTTTGGAAGTAAACACAAATATCTACAGGCGTCAGATCAGTTGATCTAGTAAGCCAGTCTAACGAATCACGTCGGCCCATCTAACGGTTTGGATAATTCGAAGCCAGAATGATTTCTCAACTCATTTTACAATTCATCAAGATTAGGGACCACGTCATTTTGATAGGCTGGTTCGAAAGTCTATGGACGACAATTGTCCTAAGCAGTGGATAGGCAAAACTGGTCCCTAAGAATGGCCCGTTAGTCTGATATGACTCTCTTAGATCTTTTGAGTATGATCTTTTGGTATGAGATTCGTGGAATTACTTCATGGGAATTATCTCCTAGGTAGAAATCAGATTGTGAAAATATCATATTCATCGGAAGGAGTAATAAAAGTCGAATACCACCACGAGGTCCAGTTCTGAGACTGATACATCTACTGTATGTACTGTATGTGAACGGCGTAACAAAACTACATATTATCACATATTATTATAATGGCGTAATGAATGTTAACAGAATTAGTTTCAAATGTTTTTGGGTAGTAATTGAGATTAATTTTGAAATTCGACGATCGGAATAAGTTGGTAAAACTCAATATGAAATTAGGTTTGTTTGCCGCCAAATGGATCTATTTAAGGCTAAGATTACTATTTGACAGCAACGTTGTGACATTTTTCTAATAATATTGACATTTACGTCACTTAAGTTCCAAATACCTTCAAAACGATGGAACAAAACTATTCAAACGAAGTTCTTGTTAAATTATTTATTATGTTTAGATAGTGTGATGAAATTATCAGCATACCATGTAGAAATTTCAACGAAAGGTATCCGAATCTACGGCTAATGAACCTCAAGAAATGTATGCGAATTTATTAGAAAAAAATTTAAATTGCGATTGCAGTGGTTAAAAGAATATTATTGTCACCTTGTGCTATTAAATTGAACAAAACCGAAACCCAAATGTGGCCGACAAAATAATGATTCAATTCAAATCGGTATGCTCCTGGCCCGTAATTTAATCATGCTCATTAATATATGCGTATGTTCTCTGAAAGTGAAATATGATGTATTATTAATGGCCGATATGATTAAACAGTTAAATTAGACGGCAGAATTGCTCCATGTAATCATGTACTGGGTGCGGTGTGATCACAACTGAATATTTTTCCGAATTGGGTGGGAAATATTTTATTGGAGTGGTACTTTTTATTTCCGAGAAGTGCGAGTTATAAAGATATAGTGATAGACTGATATACACGTTCGATTGCAGACTGATTTGTCATCTTTCGATAGAAAATGATATTTCAATTGTAAAATGATGAAGATTTTTTGGTCAGATGTAAAATAAAAGAATCAATGATG